>VDFB02281193.1:0-18042 GCA_007258455.2 Sequoia sempervirens
CACAATCTTTTGATCTTCAATGGTGTCTCCATAGGATCTCATTTGATTTACTATTGCCATTGCATGAGTGAAGAATGAATCTATTGAGTCTGAATCTTTCATCTGTAGATTTTCAAAATCCCTTCTAAGAATTTGTAATTTTGCTATTTTCACCTTGTCTATGCCTTGGTAAGCTGTTTGCAAACTTTCCCATGCCCGTTTTGATCTTGTAGCAGCTGAAACTTTTGGAAAGAGTGATTCCTCCATTGCCTGCTGAATGATAAACAATGCCTTAGCATCCTTCTTCTTGTTTTCTTTCAACAAATCTTTTTCAGCTTGTGTAAGAGCCTGATAAGCTTGCTGGTCTGCTGGTTTAGGAAACCCATTTTCAACCAAGTCCCAAACATCCTGGGAGCAAAACAGGGTTTTCATTTTTATGCTCCAATATTCATAATTTTTTCCATTGAAGATTGGAATATGTGGTTGTGCAATGCTTCCACTTGTTCCTGCCATAATTTTTTAAACACCTTGCCTCCTCTGTTTTCTTTTCAAATCTCTTCAATCTTGCAAACCCTTGCTATATGTGTGATGGCTGCAACCTTCAATATATATGATTTTTGGAATCTACCAATAGCTACAATCTATCTAACAGCTTCAACAAGACTACTGTTTTAATCTCTGTTAACATCTACATTCAAGGGCCATCCACAAACAATGGGGATCTACACTTTTTTCTGGGTGGTACATTCACTTCTGCAAGTCTTCTTTGACTCAATCTTCAACTTCGTTGTTTACAATCTCCTTTCCCACTTCAATCCATCCAAGCTTTGCTCTATCAGTAGCTCTGATACCACTTTGCTGGATAAAAATACAGAGACAAACTAAACAGGGTTTTCAATTGAGAAAGAGTAAACGCAGCATTCAGCATAGAGCATTATAAAAACACAGTTAATATTAGAAACATCATACAGATTTATATTATTTCCTTATGAAAAATAGAGAGCTGCCAGTGCTCTTTATGCCCATACATTCTTCTACTCAAAACAGAGTATTACATCCTTCATTTTACAAAACAGAGTCTTTTTTCTCAGCTACAGGGGAAGCTTCCAGAATACGCTAAGAGAAGTGTCTAAATGCTAGAAGAAGGTAGATAGAAGCGGGAGGAATGATGGAGTAAATTCGGTAGATATGAGTGGAAATATACGCGATTGTGGCGGGGAAGGTGCGATAGTATGTATAGGTCAGTGCCAACACATTTACATGCCTTATCTTCGTTTCCGCATTTTGTATACCTAACTACCATATAGGCATATACAGAGAGAGGGAGAGAAAGAGAGGTGGGGTGCGTGAGACCGCATTCATTTGAGGGACTTTGTAAAATAGAGCACATGCCTTATCATTCCAAGCATATCCACTTTATAAATAAGTTTTCCATATAGACCATCAATGTCCTGTTGTAGATTATATCATCCCTTGGGGATCTCCGCCTGTTAAGTTTTGATAGATGTGCATACTTTGTTTCAAAGCCCACATGGTGGGCAGATAGCGAGGATGCTGGCATGAGTTTGGAGTGAAATCTACTCCTACCTCTTCCTTTTGCTTGGAAGAGTCCTCAACCGCTTCATTAATCCATTTTGTGTGTGTCCAACCATCATTGCATTGCATGAGAAAACATCTTTTTGAGGCAATTTGTGTAATAGTTATCGTGCCTTATTTTTTCCAAATTCTTTTTTATGTGGTTTGCATTCATGTTATTCCATTTATGGCAGTAGTGTCCTCCACAGGTGCACACTCCCCAATAGAAGCGCCGGCCCTTGGTGGCATTCACTCGATTAAAAGAAACTATTAACTTGTGTAAAATGTGAAATTCGCTCTATAAGAAACTGTTGTATGCATATTTCTTTTTCTGTGTGAGACCATATCTTTGTAGCAACCTCGTTGGTGATCCAAACAGGCTTCAACTTTGTATTCTCAATTTGGGAATGGATGCTTTCACCTGTCCATTTTGTTAAGTCTTTGAACTTTACTGAAATGTTGTTTGCAAAGTACCTGAAATCACTAAAACGAGTGGATATGCAAATTAAGATTTCAATTGTAAAGTGTTTTGTTTATAGTTTTCCTGAAATTGCTTAGTTACATTTACCTAGATTGTTTGAGATATGCTAGAAATTATTAAAATGTGAAGATGTGCAAGTGAAGATTTTGGTTGCAATTCCCTCATTTTCATGATTCATCCTCTTCTACCCTCTGCTCTCATTCTTATGAAATGTAGTCCTTGGTAGACACCTACTTTGTTTAATATCAAAATAGTATTCTTCATTTTTACCAGTTGCAATCCCAACCCCCCTTACTGTCCAAGACCAAACTCTGAAACAATGGAGGAAGCTTGAATGCGTGTCAGGCTGTTTATTTTATCTTCTTTGTAATCTTGGCGAGAGAAATTGTTCTTATAATAGTGCTACTTGTGGTTTAAGCCATCTTCCACAAGTTTACCTTTTTAAAGCCTAATACTTGGGAATAAAAATTACTCCCCTTCGATTCTTTATTTTTAAAAGATAAAATATGATGAATAGAGTCTAATACTTTATTAAGAAAAGTGTGTTATGTTTAAATAAGGAAAAAGAGGGTAAGATAAAATATGATGTTTTTAATTTCTTTTATTAAAGAGAATATTTATGAGGTAAATTAGTATGTGAGGAATAGAGTCTTTTACTAAAATTATTTATAGGGTTTTACTTTTGGGAATATGTTAACAAGTGATGCAAAGGAACAGGTTCTAGCTGAGAAATTAAAAAAGCATCTAGCTATGAGTTAGAAAAAGTAATTAGATAGGAGATAGGAATATAAATGTATTAAATTTAGCTAGGAGAGTTTGAAATAATTTGCAATGGTGCATTAATGCATGCAATGTTTAGGGTCCATGGGCAACGTGGTCCATAGAGACATGTGAACAGTTGACATGTGTCGATGGATGCATGCAAAATTGCATTTATGGGTACCATGTATACGTGGACTTTTTTATAGATATACCAATGAATACTGGTATTTTTATGTGTCTATGTATACATTTGCAACAAGAAACATTCTTTATGATCTTATTCAGGAAGCAAAAATGTATTATTATTTTGTTTAAATTATTAAATGCAAATAATCTCAAATGTTTGTAACAATGCTTGAGCCATCTATGTATACATGTATCCACGTGCACATAATGCATAGAAGAGTGAAAAGCATCCTTGGCATCTGAACAAGTCTCAAAGCACGATGAGACTCAACTTGCATTTGCAGTATTAAATGAAAGAAAACAGGAGAAATAAACTACTTATGACCAATGCACAGTTTTTAATTTTTTTTTTAATAAACCTTTTGCTCCATAAATTCATTAGTCATTTCAATTCGAACAAAGTTTTGATGTAGGAATATTTCTAAAGCATCAAATATCATTTGCAACAATTTACAAAAACATGTGCCCAGGCACTAAAAAAAATGCATTCTTTACATGACGCATACATTTTATCATAAGAAGAAAATAATCTACTCTACAACATTTTATAAGAATGACATTTGAAAGTAATTTCTAGGCCATTCGTGTTTGCAATTTTGGGAAATCAATCTATACTAAACTTTAATAATAAATCCAAAGAAAAAAGATGTCATCCATGTCCCCGCATTATTGCATATAGACACATATTTATATGCATGTTTAAACAAAGTTTACCATACCTCTTTTTTTGCTTCTATGTCTATTTGTAAATAAAATTATGTTTAGTGTAATGTTCTAAAACACATGTTACGTTAATTAATACAACTGAGTTATTTTACTTTATCATATCACAATATGCAAGTGCTAGTAGAAACACTAGTGTTAGGTGGAACATTGATAGGGGTAGCTCATTTGAGTGTAAACTTTTCTAAGATCAATCAATCTTTTTTTTAATGTAGTATGAAGGTTAGTTCTATATAAAGCTATTGATTTTATTATAAATAAGATTTTAATCTTGTTTATGTAATACGAAAACATATTTTTGTGTATAGAACAATGTAATTATATTACAGTAAATTCTTAGATGAATCACTAGAAAGCTATTGATTTTATTATAAATAAGATTTGAATCTTGTTTATGTAATACGAATAAATATTTGTGTATATATATTAAACAAAAAATAATTTGCAAAGATATAAAAAACCTTATTGCCTAAGATAAAATGTAGCTACAGTAAAATAATTCACATGTTCATAGCACTTTGCATTCAAAATAAAATGTAATAATTTGACTTATTAAAATGTAATAAGTCAAATAAATATTACAATAAATTCTTAGATGAATCACTAGAAAGCTATTGATTTTATTATAAATAAGATTTTAATCTTGTTTATGTAATACGAATAAATATTTTTGTGTATATATATTAAACAAAAAATAATTTGTAAAGATATAAAGAACCTTATTACCTAAGATAAAATGTAGCTACACTAAAATAGTTCACATGTTTATAGCACTTTGCATGCAAATTATTGAGAGAGAAACATTTGTAACAATGCTTGAGGCATCTACGTATACATGTATGCGTGTATACATGTATCGATGTGCACATAATGCATACAAGAGTGAAAAGGATCCTTGACATCTGAACGAGTCTCAAAGCACAATGAGACTCAACTTGCATTTGCAGTATTAAATAAAAGAAAACTAAAGAAACAGGAGAAATAAACTACTTATTACCAATGCATATATCGAAGGAAAGCATAAAAATATGGATCCATGTAAACATTTATGCATGCATGGATGTGTACATGTGTCCATGTAATTTGGTATGTAAACAAGAATCTATATATGCCTGCGTGCATAAAGTTAGAAATGTTAGAAACAATTTGCATTTCAAACATATAAAAAAAAAACATTTATGATTGAAACAAAACAATAATACATTAGTGTTTTTTGAAGAAGTGTATAAAGGATATCTAATGATGCATTTGAATGCATAGATACATGTAAATATTTGTTAAATCTGATCATACATTTTAGCCTTTGGTGAACTGTTATACGTGCTTTTAGGGATCTGTAATAAACAGGATTTAGAAAAGATGTTTTGAAAAGAACTCTTGAATACAACTCTATGTTAACAATGAGACTCAATTTGCATTTGCAGTATTAAATGAAAGAAAACAGGAAAAATTAACTATTTATCAGCAATGCATATATCGAAGGAATGCATAAATATATGGATCAATGCAAACATTTATGCATGCATCGATGTGTACATGTGCCCATGTAATTTGGTATGTAAACAAGAATCTATATATGCCTGTGTGCATAAAGTTAGAAATGTCAAAACCAATTTGCATTTGAAAGATATACAAAAAACATTTATGATCAAACAAAAGAATAATACATTATTGTTTTTTGAACAAGTGTATAAAGGATATCTAATGATGCATTTGAATGCATGGATACATGTAAATATTTGTTAAATCTGATCATACATTTTAGCCTCCAAGAAACTGTCATACGTGCTCTTAGTTATCTGTAATAAACAGGATTTAGAAAAAAATGTTTTGAAAAGAACTCTTGAATACAACTCTATGTTATGATAGTTATTTTCAAAGCCCTCAGTGTTTAATTGCATAACCTTGATATTTTCTTCATTTTTTTCTTTGTTTGGTATGGTGTTAATTTTGTTGTGATGGATGAAGGTATATTTGAGCTATAGATAGATAAAGATATGTAAGGGTAATAAAGAAGAATGAGCTATGTAAGTGCAAGAAAGAGAGGGAATTGAGAGAATGATGAGATGCAAGGTATATGAATAAGTTATGAAAAGTATTTGATATGGGAGGTAAGGATATGCGAGAGTGGATATGAGGATGAATGGAATGTAAATGGTATGAATTTATCATTTTTTAGTTATACACTTAAAATTAAATGCAAGAAATAAAAATTTGAATGAGTGAGCTGGATTGAATGAAAAAAGGAATGCAACACATTGGTGTGATGCAAGGCAAGCATATAAATAGGTTTTGAAATGTATTTGATTTGAGAAGAAAAGATGTGCAAGGGTGGAAATGGAAATGAATGGAATCGATAGGGTATGAAGTGATCATTTCTTCCAACAAAGGGTGGAAGAATGTCTAGTTTGTTATTGGTTATGCTTTTTAAAATCATCATAGGGCTGAGTGTCTCAATACAAACACAAAAAAAAGACTCATGTCCCATTTCTCATTCTCCTTCATACTGAACAAGGTGTCGAGATCCTTGAGCTTCCTTGAAATGCGACAAGAGAAGAATAGATATAAAAATATAATGATATTTAAGGATAGAAGAGTCAAAACAGAAGACAAAATGAAAGTTGTTATGCATATACTATGAAAACAATAAATATGGAAGATCATGAAACTGAAAAAATGCATATACTGATGCGTTAGAGAACAATAAATGCATGAACAGAGAAATACGTAGAGCTATTCACAGATATATGCATGGATGCATTGACGGACACATGTATACACAGAAAATAGAACTACATGGAAAGATGGAGAAATGAATACATGTATACATGAATGCATGCATATTTGCATATAGATACAAATGCATATGTTACATGGAAGCATGTATTCATATACACATGTAAATATGCATGAAGGCATATATGCATATATGCATGTATGGACAATATGCATGAATGTATGTGAACATATAACTTTTAATTTTTTTATATTGGAAAACTAGCATTTATCTGTTTCTATTTATCAGAATAGATTTATAAATCATTATTGTTATAGAAAATCAGTGAAATGTGATCACATAGATTGATTAAATAAATTTAAGAAAAGGCATAGTTTATAAAACTGGCGAGTAGAGGGACGTAATCCATGAATGCAAATTAAATGCATTGAAATATCAGGAAAATGTGAACACATAGAGAGGTCAAAATAATTGAAGCAAATGCATTAAATGGCATCTGGCTGGTGGAGAAGGCGTTGGAATGGCTTGGTGGCCATGGGTGGCCAGGATACTTTGGCCATTTAATATAGATTTAAGCCAGTTGCAATGCATCGCAGTTGCTTTGTGGATGTTGTATTCTGTTGTACATGCTTGTGTTCTAAGGAAGAGTGTTGTATATGCATGCACAAATGCATATGTGCATGTTGTACATGCACACATGTATAGATGGATGCATAGACACATGTATGCAGACAGAGATAGATATGTTACAGAGAGAGGTGTGCAGATACATGGATGTGTAGAAATATGCATATATGCATCTGCACATGGGCAGAGACAAAGACATATACATGGGTGCATGAGTCCATATATGCATATATACATGTATCCATGCAAGATATCAATAGATGCATATATACATGGATGTGTGCATGCAATTCATAGGTGCATATATGCATAAATCGATGTATACATGTAGCCATAGATACATCCATACATATATATACAAATGCATGGAGAGATTGTCAGATATATGCATGATTGCATCTATGGATACATAGATACATAATGAGATGAAGAAAGAGACACATTTATATATGCATATGCAGAACCATATAAAATTGAAATATGTTTAGCATATTGTAATCAATGAGTATTTAGACTGAACACCTTGATACTGGCATGTTAACTGTGTCATTGTTATTGAGTTTCTAGTGCTCATTTACCCTTGTAATAATGCATATGTAATTAATTAGGTAGCTGCTAATTAGTCTTTAAATACATAACAATTAAAAGAAAGAAATAATGATAATTATCGTTGTGCACATTTCAGCTATTAATCAAAGCCAATTGACAAAGTAGCAATGGAAAACCATGTGCATGTTAATATGTTAGAGAGCATGTATTTGTGCATAAGTGTATAAGGATGCCATGAGTTGTGATTTCTACTTGCATGTAGTTGTATTAAACAATTAATAGTAAGTATAGAATGACCCCATCGGGTTGGAAACTGAATATTTATGTGGCTTTTAGATGATACCAGGTTTGGAAGCATGAGACTTGTTAGATGCTTAAATGTCATAGTAATCATAGCATATTAGCTAATAGGACCACTTGACATTTGACTCATGTCAATCGATGGCAACAACTAATACTTTGTTTAAATGTATCATAGCAATACTATTTCTACAAATTGAAGATATTTTCAACATGTGAAGAGCAGAGATATCCATTTGCACATTAGAAAGCCAAAAAATTGAAATCCCAAAAATATGAGGTCTCCTTTCTTGTATTCTTTGTTCCCTGTAATATCAGCAGTATGCTTAGTATTAGAGAAATAGTTTTGGTAGAATTTGAGAATAAGTGTTAAAATATTCAAGAAAATAAGTTTGCATATGAGTGATTTTTTTACCTTGTGGTGGTGTTTGTTGTTCATTTTCCAAGGCAAATGGCTTCAATTATGGCATTGTTTTGGTCAAGGCTGAAATGGCCTTCAATGTTGAAGTCTCGTAGTGTGAATATCACTACTGATTTGTCTTTGATATAGTCTTCATAGCTCATGTTTTGGAGAGTGGGTAGTAGATGCTACATGGTGAGCTGGTCAATTGAACGGTGGATTGTTTGTTTGTCATATGTTGTGATAGTAGTTTTTAGATGCAAATAATATGTGTAACTGACTTGTTGGTTGCATTGATTGCAATGAGGAGTTTTCTCCTGGAGTGTACCATAACTGGTGAATTTGTATTTGCATTTTGGATAGCATGCATGAAATGGATTGGAAAATGCATTTGTTGCTTTTAGAGTCTTGAAAACCTATAAAATATGTTTGAATGTTGTTAGAAGAGGCAGAAAATACAAGTTTGAATGTAAGAGTTCAAAATTTTGAAAGTAGTTACCTTAAATGTTGAGTTTAGTAAGATATTTAGCTTTTCCATGGTACAAATTAACAGCCACCTAATTAATTAGATATCAGATGAAAGAAGAGTAAATGAGAGCTACCAACTCGATAAAAATGCCAAAGTTAACATGTGAATATCAAGGTGTCTAGATTTAATACTCATTGCATTCCCCAGAAGCACATTTTCTTGAGAAGTTTTGTAAAATAGTTCACTTGCGTTATAAATGCTTGTGAATTTTACATGTCTCAAGGTATGAGAGAACAATAACCATGACATTTGATAGAATTTAAATGCTTGCTGGAAAAAGAAAGGTTTCATCGCATTATTTTGTCTATCTCAGTAAATGAAAAATTTGTGACTCGCTATGGTAAATTCTCTAGTGCATTAGGTACTTTAAAGCGCTAATTTTAAGATGTTTCTCTGTTCCGTGCTCTGATTCTTTGGGAGTTATAACTACCCACTATTGTATTAGTTTCCCATTTTTCTTCTAAGAAATGAATGAATATAAAACAAATAATCATATATATAATAGTTTCTTTGATGATTTTGTCAAACAAGCCACCAGATGCTCCCATTGTTTGCATTTATGCCTATGAGGACAATACCACAACTTTTAACAAAATCCCTCTATCCTTTATGCTTTGATGACAATGAAAAATCTCAAAGCAACACATTGTCGACTCATTGTTCGAAGCTCATTATCGCATACATTGACATAATTTTGGTTCCAAAGCTCTCTTTATGGGACCGCTTTGCAGTAATAAAAAATATACAAACTAGGGCTCACATGCATGAAGTAAAATGGACAAGAGGGTTTCTACATAATTCCTATCAAACGCAGATGGAACCTTCACATTTCAACAAGAAATTCGAACAGATAATACTAAAAGTAGTTTAAAATACGAATTTATAATCAAAGTATAAGAATTCCTTAAAGCACTATAGAAGAAAACTCTATAACCACGACTTTTAACAAAATCCCTCTATCCTTTATGCTTTGATGACAACGGAAAAGCTCAAAGCAACACACTGTCGACTCATTGTTCGAAAGCTCTCATTAACGCATACGTTGACATAATTTTGGTTCCAAAGCTCCCTTTATGGGACCGCTTTGCAGTAATAAAAAATATACAAACTAGGGCTCACATGCATGAAGTAAAATGGACAAGAGGATTTCTACATAATTCCTATCAAACGCAGATGAAACCTTCGCATTTCAAAAATACGAATTTATAATCAAAGTATAAGAATTCCTTAATGCATTTCTCATATCAAATAGAAGAAAACAATAAAAAGTTACCTCTTCTGACCTCAAGCAATTCGTTTCTTGATGTCTAGTGCGCAACTCTGCAACTACAAAATCCCCTGCTCGGCCACACAATAGAGCACTATCAAATACAGCTTCATTATGCACTTTAATGTAATGAAACTCTAAAAATTAACAAATTATCACCTCAGGTAACTCATTTCTGGGTCTGGACTCTCAAGAATTATAACATCTCCTCAGCTACAAACTCTTTCCTCGTAACACGCTTACGTAACACAAAAACAACACATGCAAAGTAATAGAGATGCATAGCAAGTGGCTTAAATCTATATTAAATGACCAAAGTACCCTGGCCACGCGTGGCCACCAAGCCATTCCAGTGCCTTCACCTCGATCCAAATTCCATTTAATGCATTTAATTTGTATTCATTCATTACGTACATCTACCCTAGTTTTATAAACTATGCCTTTGCTTAATTTTAATCAATCAATTTTTGTGCTCGCAGCTTCCTGATATTTTAATGCATTTAATCTGCATTCATGGATAACGTACCTCTAGCCACCAACTTTTAAACTATTCCTTTGCTTAAATTTATTTAATCAATTTATGCGTTCGCATTTTCCCAAATTTTTAAAATGAAAATGATTTATAAAGCTACTCGGACGAATAGAAAAATAGATAAATGCTAATTTTCCAATATATAAAATAGCTCTCCAAATTCAAACTATGCAAAAAAATAAGTAATATGTTAAATGGCAAAATGTGATTGGCCGATGCTGTCGGTTAAAAGCATTCTAGGTGAATGAGCAGTATATCACTACAAGCAGTGAGCTAATAAATAGTTAATAAAGTAAAGAAAGTAAATTAAGTTGAAAAGAAAATGTCAATTATATTTAATTTTAAAATATGATTAGTAAATTTTTAATGAAGAAAAATATGTTAAGTATGAGAACCATAAAGGAGGACAAAGTTAAAGAATTGGATATGAAAATTGGAGATATTTTATAACACTTGATCTATATATAGAGATGTAGATTAAAACTGACCTATGCATAATAGGTATCGTGAATCAAATTGAGGATTTTATAAAAGATAAATAAATGATAAATCGTACCTTACCTTATTAAAGATTAGGTCTAGTGGTGACATTTTTCTCATGCATCTTGGTTTATCAATTATGTAAGGAGAACTTTGGAACTCTCTCTCACTTAGTTGATTTTGTGTTCTATTTGTATATGAATGTATACATTCTTAACTCTTTTATAGTACTATTTTATTATTGATAAAACCCTATGAATCTTTGAGTTTATAGGTAAACTTTTTGGTTATAATTGCATAGGCATGTGTGTATTCTAACAGGACTAGGACTATTTTCATGAAGCTTTATGTAATTGGTTGTGTTTGTAAGTGTACTTGTGTAATATTTGAGAGGATATTGGAAGTAGAATTGTCTTATTTGTAATTGCTTGGGAGCGACTCATGATAGTGTGGGTATTACCTTAATTTCCTATGCAAGGATGATGCATTGGGAAATCTTGAAATTGTTACTTGTAGATTTATGTAACTTGTAAAAGAACTACAATATGTTCTTTATGATATAGAAATATGTAGTGAAAGATCATGACTATGAGACAGTGTGAATGCCCATGTGGCATCTTGTAACTATAGAGAACGTGTAGCCAGTAAGGCACTGCCAGAAAAGCATTTCATTAAGCCAGTAAGGCACTTTTACGAGTGGTTTTTCATCCCTACGGGGGTTTTCCACTCATGAAAATCTCTGAGTTATGGTTTCTTTGTGGATGCACTTATGATTTTGCTATTTCCTTAATTTGTATTACAGTATTTGAACTTGCATGTAATCTTGAGATGATAACTCTTGCGTAAGCCTACATGGCTAAATTTAATGAAGGCATGACCTTGTTTTAATGTACATTGATTCATTGATGTATGTTTTTCCATTTGATTATAATGATGAAAGTAGTTTCGGGAACTTAAGGAAATAATGAGCATGTGTTTTTTCATGACGTTACATTTTACGCATTAGGAAGAAGGTCATACGCACAAGAGAGAGTGAAGTTGTACGAACGACCGTACCATTTAGAACACAAGTCGTACCAAGTATCGAATTTTGTAAAAGGAAAGTCATACCAAGTGTTGGTGTAACAACTAACACCTCACGGAGTAGAGTTGCTACAAACGACTATGTACACTCATAATGGAGTGCTCTTCAAATTTGGAGGGAAGCTCCTCGTTGTGCTTGACAAAAATACCTGCAAAGGGAAATAAACTAAACTAATTCCTGTCTTTTTGTTGCAGTTGTAGAGGTACAAGGCTTTCTTGAAAACTAATACGTTGCAGCTGAGTTTTCTCTGGTTTCGCAGATTCACTAACTACAACTAAACTTAATAACTTAAATCCTATCCAGTTTCCTCAAGAAAATCAGAGCATGAGGAAACGGAGCAAGGTTATGACTATCAGACGATAAACGCATTCAGATTCTCTACTTGAAGGCAAGGTGGCGCAACTATCATCTCAATCTGAACAAGTTTATAAGGCACAAAACAGATTTCAAGAATTTACCATAACAATCTTGTGAAACCCTATGTGGCATAACACTTAATCATAACAGCAAAGACTTGCAAAACAGATTTATCATCAAAATCTTACGAAACCCTATGTGGCATAACGTTTGATCATAACAATAAAAGATTCACAAAACAGATTTATCTAAACTATGGGAAGATTTACCATGACAACTCTATGAAACCCTGTGTGGCATAACACTCGGCCAGCATAGTAAAGACTTCACAAACGGTTTTATCATCACAATCTTACGAAACCCTATGTGGCATAACGTTTGATCATAACAATAAAAGATGCACAAGACAAATTTATCTAAACTATGGAAAGAATTCACTATCACAATCGCATGAAACCCTATGTGGCATAACAATTAACTGTAATAGCAAAGACGCATGAACAGATACCAAAAGAGTAATATTGAGGGCAAGGTAGGCGCAGCATATATTTCTCTCTCCAGCAAAAGTTAATTACAAATGAGCAAAAGCTCTTATTTATATACATCAAGGTGTAGGTAACCCTAAAATCACCTTGAGTTCACTTCTGATTCTTGCAATGCATGCAAGTTATGCGCCTAACCCTAATGAAGTAAACTATACAGTTAACTGGAAAGCTACCATCAGTTAACCGGTACAAATAACCTAAATGGACCATGTGCAAGCATGCACGTCCTTATTTAAAGCAAAGTTAACTAGACACTACCTTCAGTTAACTGGAAACCCTAACCCTAACTCCTGTGATGATAATTCCAAGGATGAGATAAGCATGTGTTAAGTCAGCAAGTAAACTCAAGACTGAAAGTCGAGTTAACTGCTGCTCATGACTCAACCCTCAAAATTAACTGCAGGTTCCAACTGGTAGATCACTCCATGTCATCTCGGTCTAACACTTCGACCAAGAACTCATCGATCTCTTTGTCATCTGGCACTTTGACACTGCTAAAAATAACAGTCTGTTTCTTTAGTTCTCTGCCACTTTCTGAAATCATGTGCATGCCATCTTTACATTCTTCAGTCGCTTTTCTCAAACTGGCTGCAATCACTGAAACATTCTCTAACTTGGGCGCCATAGGTTCACCTTCTAGGCTGTCACAAATCAGCTTCTCGAACTCTGTTTGAACTTTATCCAACTCAACATACGTGCCATCTTCGAGAAGATAATGACATGGAATCTGAACAACGAAGCCACTGACCAATGCAAGTACTCCAATCACATCATCCTTGAGTGAAAACAATTTGGTAGAAATCTTCTCACATATTTCTGTTCTGAGAAGGTGCTGCTCTCTCCAAGTAAAAACTTTCTCTTGATCCTCCACCACCTCCAAAACATCATACGCAACTGATAACTGAGATACCAGAACCCGATCCTTTGCCAAATTCTCTGCAACTGCAATCTCCAACAACTGAATACCCTGACGGAGTTTATGCGCATCACTTCTCAACTGATATAGATCTGCAAGAAGAGTTTTACCAGCAGCAACTAAATTATCAATCCAGTTGTCTAAAAGTCTGCCATGACTAACCAACTGATCCAATTTTTGTTGTTCTGTAGGTGAACTCCGAGGAAGAACAGGTGCTCTACTCGAATTCCCATGAACAAGATTAGAAATGTATTGACGAAGTTGACCAATTTCAGCTTTAAGTAATGCCTTATCTTCTCCATCTTTGGTGATACGCTCTTCAAGATTATTGGTAACAATCTTAAGAAGAGATACATCTGTCTCTCGTGTAGTCCTGCCAAGATTAGCCTTAGTGAATGTAAAATCACCAACTTCGACTTCATCTAAGCTTTTACCCTCTGGAGGAACTGCAACTTCAATAACAATCTCGGATTCAGGAGTCTTCTCAATGTGCACCTGTTTCTTTATCTTCTTGTTTGACCTTCTCTGATAAGGTTCACCGAACTCAGATAAATCAAGGTTGTATGATGGTTCACGCCTCTGTCTCCCTAAAGACTTCTCGAGCCAACAAGACTGAACAATATTCTCAATTCGCGGAGAGACTGTCCCTGATGTATCAACCTGTGGTGGTTCAGGTGTCTCCGATCCAGCCTGAATTG
This sequence comes from Sequoia sempervirens, assembly GCA_007258455.2. Classification (NCBI taxonomy): domain Eukaryota; kingdom Viridiplantae; phylum Streptophyta; class Pinopsida; order Cupressales; family Cupressaceae; genus Sequoia; species Sequoia sempervirens. The sequence goes on from VDFB02281193.1 coordinate 14,728, forward strand.
GTGTCTCGGGCTCAGAATCTATGTCAATGGGCTGCACGTGAGGCGAATTAGGAGGTGAAACGTGAGGCTCAGCTTGAATAACTATCTCTACCGGAACCTCAGGAACATTATCAATTTGTTTCTGCTTCCTCTTACCAGTAGCCCTTTTCCCTGTGTTTCCACTAAGTCTAACCCCTTCAGGAGGTATAATAATAGCCTTGACTCTTGGTCTTGCTCTAGAAGTAGAAGGCAACGAAGAAACATCCTTTGGCGGCTCTGTTACAGGAACTGACTTCCGTGTCCGTTTGCTCTCCAAGAATAACTTGCTAGTCTTGATAACTGATCTGGAAACCTCTTCGATAGAAGTATTCTCCTTGGCATACCAATCAGGTGAGCGAAGTGGCTGCCGAGCAACTTGATCCTTAACATAAGAATTGAGAAGAACTTCTCCATCATCATCGGATAGACCATCAACATCTTCTGATAGGTAATCAGAGAGCTGACCAATAGTGAGTCTACAGTAGTGACGACGACGGACCTCGAATTCATCCTCACAATTTGCCCAGAAATCTTCAAGTGTTGGCGCATGTGCAATCCCTCGCTCTAACCGATTTGCATAATGTCCAAGAGGATCATAGGAAAGTCTCTCAGTATAAGGCTTGAGTTTGAACCTTTCAATCTCAGTAGACATATGCCTGGCATCTGTTGCAGCATCACACGTGAAAATTCCCAATGAGAATGGAAAATTTGCCGCAGCCTTATGACGACTACGAAGAAAGAAGTGAACATGCTGCATTTGCCTGAGGAATTCCATAAAGACAATCTTGTCTGACGGATATCTTGGCAACATCAGAGGCTCTCCAACATAACCATAAACTCGGATGTATGTAAAAGTAGGAAACTGTATGAACCAATTTGCCCAAGTCTCCATTGCTGATTTGGCCTCGGCTGAAATACGAATGTGCATCTCATCATCAAGATCTCTCATGATTCTCATGGAAAAGTGATCATTTACTACTTGGAAGTTTTGCTCAGACTGAGAAAACTCTAGCTGTGGATAATACTCATGAATACGCTGAACACCGAGAGTACCATTGGTTTTAAGAAGTCTGTAGCTACCTTGAAATGCAACCAAGTAGACCAAATAGGATATCATATGAAACTCGTGATACTTGAGAAAGTTAGTAATTTGCTGATGTAAGCAATCACTAATCAACATAGCCCAATCAAAATGCTCTGTGCCATCAAGGATTCTGGTAATCAGGTAGAACATCCATGGACGGAAAGTATTAGCATCTAATTGACCGGTAACTCGATTGAGTAAGGTTATCAAAACAGCAACTTCCCCTTTAAATTCACCACGACCAACCTTCTTAGGCAAGTTAGTTTTCTGAATTGTCAACCATTTCTGAGCAACTTTTCTCTGTGAACGTTGATGATCAGCATCCCATATCTTCTCACAAGCTTCAAGAACAACCGTGAAGTTATCTGAACGAGGAGGAATAGCAAAACATTTCTCTATATCCTTCGGCTTGAGACTGCAAACCACTCTTCCATCAACCGATCTGATCTGTCGTGAAGACGAGTCATAATGCTTAATGCAAGCAAGTACAAACTCAAGATCGAAGATAGAAACAGGAATGGATGCCGCTGCCAACAACCCAGAACGCTCAAGATTCTTCATCGAATTGCTGCTAACATTCTCCAAACTGCTCAGATTGACCACTGGATAAACATGATTCAGGTCTGTATCTGACGTTTTGATGAAATTATGTGTAAGGACTGATTTCACCTTGTAATCAATGAGATTGAACTGCATTTTGAAAATGATGACTTTTGACTGTAAAGTCGAATATACTTGAAGAACTTTCTGAAAAACTCTGAACAAGGCTAAAAATAGCTTCTGACAGAAGAAATTTTCGAAGAAATTCTGGAACATGGGTTTTGTGCACAACTGAATTCTGAACAAACCCAGATAGTTGGATTCTCGAAAAAATGTGATTTAAGCCCACATGCAAAGAGATTCTCGGAAAAAGGCTCAGAGCTTCAGAATGAAGACTACGGGGCGATTTTCTCGAAAAAATCTAAGAAGTGGGTCTTGTTGCAAACGTTGAAATATGAGAACCCAGATGAACAGATTCTGAATATGTATTGAATTACTCTGGCATGCGAAGAAAGTACCTAAGGTGAGAAATAGAAGAAATAAGACAAAAGATAGAAAGTTTTGCTTGTCTACTTCTGAAAAATCTGCAAATCTCTTCTTCGAATCTTGATACAACCTGCATGCAAAGTGGAAATAAAGTCTAGAATCGACTTTCTCTGAAGAAACTGAACTCGTAGCTTCGAAGAACGCTGAAAACGGACACCTGAATCACCTTAAGCTTGCTGGTCGCTCAAAAGAATACAAGCTTCAGAGCAAAAGATGATGCGATAATGGACGCCATCTTTGAAATATATAGAATTTCATCATAGAAAATTCGTACCAAATAAATCATGCATAAAAATGGCGCTTGGCTTCTCATTGGACCTCATAATAGTTAACTGGAACTAGAACAAGCTCAATAAGTGGACGCATTAAGGTTTGCCTTTCAAGTCTTCAGTTAAACTCATCCATGCGATTTTAACTTCAGTTAGCATCTTTATCAAATTCGCCACCTTCAACCCTGCTTTGGATTCATCAACTTGACCTAAGGCGTGCCCTTTTGCAAACTTCAGTTAACAATAAGAATGAAATAAGGAATTCGCCTTATTCATGCCATAAATATGCTAAGAATAGCTAGCCTTTTGGAAGTTCAGTTTGGCCTTCAAGAATGCGCCAACTTCATGCTTTAATCAATATAATCTAAAAATAGCAACCCTTTTCAAACTAAAGTTGCCATTGCCTTGAAAAGTGCGCCATCTTCATCAATATCTTGCTTCACTTTTCAAAAACTAAAAATAGCGAACCTTTTCATGAGTGAAGTTATCAACTTCAAATTCGCCATACTTCACTGAAAATGCTTCATGCTTCACAAAACAATGCTTCATCCTTCAATTCGTCCCTTTTGAACTTCAGTTGACATTTGATGAAGCGCCATCTTCATTAAAATCTTCACAATTTTGACCAAAAATGCCATGCATGCAAACTTCAGTTGACTTTTAGTGGTAATCTTCAGTTAAACTTAACATGCAATCAAGTTAACTCAACATGCAAGGTAGTTAAGCGAACGTACAAACTTAGTTAACTTCGACATGCAGTAGAAAAGATCACTCCATGCCAATACTCTGGCTGAAGATGACAACCCGAAATGGTTGGTCGCTGGGGTGAGAACTCAGTTAAAGTCCATTCAACTCACT
>VDFB02281194.1:0-24480 GCA_007258455.2 Sequoia sempervirens
ACTCCTCCCATGCTTACTTCTCATCATTTTGCAACACCCTCTTATTCTTTTCTCTCCCCATACACTTTGAGATTCTTTGTCTTTAGCTTGCTTCTTTTTTTGTTTATTAATTTTAGACTATCTAAAAATAGTCCCCATAACATCCTTTTTTCATAATTCCTTATGTTATAGTAATAATTTTAGCTAGGGCTATTTCCATTCTCTTTATTTTATCATGGTAGTTGTTATCATCCATCTTCTCTAATTTCTACAACTATTTCCAAAGTTTGGTTAATTCTACTATTTCACTACTTGTTGTATCATGTTCCATACTTGGGGAAGAAATCCTATCATCATCCCTATCCTTTCCACCCTCAAACCCTAGAGATGGGTGAACAATATTATCTATCTCAAAAATGTATTTATCCTCCTCTTCATCCTCCTCACTTTCTTTTACAATTTATTCATCCTCCTTTCTATTATTTTTCTCATCATTGTTGTCCTCTTACTCCTTGTGGTCCTCCCAAAGTTTCTCCTCAAAATATTCATGAGAAGAGTCCTCCCCCAACCCATCCTCTTCTTTATGGAGGAGAAATTCCTCATAATTAGAGTCCTCTTCATTAATTTTAGACATTATTTGTTACCTTTAAGACTTCACATTTTCAGTAGCAGAGGCTTTGGCTAGCCTAGTTGATCTTCTACCCCCTATGGAATTCAAGTAGCTTTGAGTGGCCCCTCAATTGACTTTACCATCCCCCTCAACATCAAAAATTTTGATGTTCCCTCAACATTAGGATAATTAGGATTTTTACATCTCTTATTCCTCTTATTCAAATTATCATTTTTGGCTTCAATTTATTCTGAGTGGGGTTTTTCTTTTTCTAGGAGGATCATAAATAGTAGCTCCCACAAGGGAGATGGGTTTTTTGTAGTAGAATAATATTTTTCCTTTTATTAGATCCCTTTTACTCCCCAAGCTAGGGTTTCTATTATTCTAAAGAACATGTAAAGGGGGAGTTTTGTTGTTTTCTAAAAGTTTAATATAAACATTATCTTAACCAACTAGGTTTAGCATAGGGGCCATAGTAATGTTATACTTATATAATGTCATGATAATACCTTGATGTCACAAAGGATAGGCCCCTTCCACAATACATTTATCAAAAGAAGAAAATAATAAAAAATAAAATTGATCTTTTTATGATGCCTTATGTGATTCAAAATTGGAAAATGGTATCCATGAACAGTTTTAAACCTTCCTTCTAGAGTAAAAATATTTCATCACATAAACACTTACTGAGGCCCATGGTGTAGGAAGCTTCTCATGGCTATATCTATTTTGAAATATCTCTATTTTCTCCCCTTCCTCAAAAAAGGATTTAATAAACTTCTTGTATTCTCCTTTTATTATTTTCTCCACTCTTAACCCTACATAGGTTAAGAATTAACCCCTATAATGGCCACCTCACCTTTCATCCAATAATTCACACTTGGAAGTTAGTTTATCATTATAGACCTTCATTGCCATAAAGAATAATGGAGTACAACCCCCTTTTTCAAAAAATTTCCAAAGCTCAACAATTTTTCTGAGTGCCTCACAAGAAATTGGTTTTGTTCACAATCACAGCCCTCTCATGCTATCCAAAATGTCATTACTCACACTAAACCCACATATATTACTCCTTGTAGCTTTAATACTCTCAAGAAAGGCCCAATTTATAAAATTAATAACAATAAAGACCCAACTCATGTATATTTGTATGCAAGATTGCCACCTTTTCTCCTAGTTATTAGTGCCTTCATTAGTAATCAATCTCCTTCTGACAATGCAACATTGAAACTTAGAACATTTAACATTATTATTTTGATCATCTTCCACCTCCATATGAACATTCATGTTACCTATTTTAGCTAGTAGCTCAAACAGATAGAGTTGTTATGTTTTACAAATGAAAAGAAGGTACATTTTAATTCTACTATTTCACATTCATGTGCATAAAACAAAATCAGAAGATTACATTACTACATTGCAATATGTAGATGCATATAACATCGTAGAGAATGTACAATCTTTTCAAAATTTTAATCTTTATTGATAATATAATTGTATGATGTCTCATACAAGCCGTGAGATTGACTATATGAATGCATATAATGGAAAACATTATACATTTATAGATACAAAAAGAAAAGAATGCACATAAAGTGAAAGGGGACCCTTCATTTCCTAAATGACAAATCTCAGTTGCTTTGTTTTGCACCATTTTTTTTCCCTCTCGCTTGTCCTACTTGCTCTCCTCGCTCCTCCTAGGTTCCCTACATCTAAAATGAAAGTGTTGTTAGAGCAATGAAGGCTCACTAGTAAAAATATGTGCATACATCTATAAGCATATAATTTGATCCTCATGTGCATTCAAATATCCAAACATACCATAAATATCTAGGAAAGCAGGAGAGTGTAATCAAACACATATATCATATGTGTGTTTTTATCGAACATGTTTGCTTCTTGTGTAGGCACAGGTGAAATCCTTGTCACTATTTTGTTTTATCTAGTTACAACATGTGGGATAAAATGTGGCTACCACAAGGGTTGAGCCTAGCATGCTTCCTTATTGTGCTTTAAAGAGGTATAGAAAGGTAATTCATCTCTTTATAGTTCACTCAAGCAAGCACACATCATTTATGATAGTGATATCTTAGTCACTATCATAGGTGACATATATTTGTTCAAGGTAATCATAAATGATGTATAAAATGTCATGTATCAAAATAGATTACAGAAATTCATTGATGTGCTAATCCATGAAAGGATGGTATAAAATATGTATATGTGATATCCATCATGTCATGAGACATCAGGAGATATCATGAGCTGCATTGAGCAATTGTAGGTAATAAGTGAAATGCATAGTTAAATTCACCATCTTAACGCGTTGTCCAAAGAGCAATGCATGAAAGGGAGAACATATTGATGAAAATGGGAAAAGTAATTGGCATTTTAAATTGTCATGGTATGAAGCAATAAATTATACACACTAGGCTCAAATTATTGCAACAGGTTAATTATTTGAGGTGGAGGATCTTCCCTCTTGCAATCAAAATTGGAGGTGTGCACTAAAGACAGCATGTGTACTATAAGTACAGATTGTATAGGAGCTTCATAAAGCAGCCTATCATGTTATGGTTGCTAGTGATTTAATCAAAGTAAGGTACAGTCAAAAGGGAAAATCAATGGAAATGGCAGAATTTTATGATAGTTGATCTCATGAAGAGCCTGCATTTACCACTCGCTGGAAGGTTAATGAGTTGTGGGTTTTCATTTTGAGACAAAGATAGTGCATTACATATAGATTATTCAACCTTTTATCATGGATTCATGAGTGAGTAACTTGAATTCTCTATCAATTACCAAAGTTTTTGTCCTTTGAGAATATTTCTCAAGGTTTTTTTTCTTGGGATGATTATTTGCAACCACCAATGCAAAAAAATCCAATGTTTGAAGCAATTAGGGGCTAACATATATAAATGAAATGGAGCAGAGGATAGTCATGTATGCTCTATGATGATAGTGAGAAAAAAAAAATTAGAAGAATGTCACTATGATAGTGACAAAGGTATATATTTGACAATAGGACTAAATCATGTATAGATGAGATCCTTAAGGTATTGGGACTAGATGAAGAATATGAAGAGAAAAGTGTTTCGAGATTATGATACATCACCATTGCAGGTATCTACTAGTTATAAATGTGTTGTTCTTTGAGGCCTAATAATATTCTATTTGTTTTGTTGATGAAAGTGGATGTAGATGTAAAGTTTACAATGAAAACAGAGTATGTGCATACATGGCCTAGAGCAAGAGTGGTAGAATATAAAGGTTGTCAATGGAAATTGAGTTAGATAGAGGATTTCAATTTCATTATATTTTTGCTTTCCCAATTTCATGGGATCAAGATACAAATGATAATCCTCCAATGCTGGTCAATATGGTCATGTTCTTTGCAAGGTACAGTCATGTCTTGATGACTAAAAGGTAAATGTATAGAAAGGCTTCATGTACAGTGTTTTCAAAAGAAAAGCAACCTATAGTGACACTATTTTGGCAGCATTAAGATGCTTTAAAGAGTGACATGACAATCATTGTTAAGAGGGAACATTTAATGGTAGTCCTTTTATCCTAACTCAAATATTGGATTCATGTTCAAAGGGGAATCAAGAGTTCATAGTCATGCAATATTTTGATGAATATTGGTTCATGGATTAAAGGTGAAAGTAGAACCATTGGCCATAACAAGGCATTCAAGTGCCTGATGCAATAGTTATAATCTTTCACATTGCAATTTGTGATTGAAATGACAGTCCAATGATCTTGTGAAAAGTAGAGAAGGCCCCACATAGAAGAGGTATTGATAATATAATATAGTCTCGTATGATAGTGGCAAAATACTCAGTAAATGGAAGTCACATGAAGTGATTTCAGTATTTAGAAAACTTGAAAGACAAGTATCATGCATTCAAGGATATATATAGGTTGCATAGTGAGAAGGTTGAGTTTGAGGACAGTGTCACTAGAAATAAAACCCTCAAATATTTGCAAACATAAAAGGCCTAGAATCATACAAAATCAAGCCACAACCTTATGAGATTTATAAAAACTCTCTTTAAGGAAATAGAAGTCGAATATGAATTGAAAGGGCTGCATTTTATTGTGGAATAGTCAACTGAGATAGTTCTTGTTTCGACTGTCACTCTCCCATGAAGTCTCATTCATATTATAATCTTGCACAGTTTTATCGTAGCAAAAGGTATTATGATAGTGTTGGCCTCTATTACATGGCATCACAAAGAAACCCTTAGCCAAGAAATGAAAATATGTAATACACAAAAAACTTTCATCATAAGTTTGAGTATAAACAAAGAAGAATACAGGTATATTGAAACCATGGCCTGTCGCTATTATGCTAACATCTCAAACTTTGTTATGGAAGAGGAGTTGAGCCAGTTATGAAGTTTTATCATCATTTTCTAGAGTGCTTGAAATGTAAAATATACAGAGGAAATCAAAATGTTCATCTTTTTTCTTCATTTTGAGTTTGAGACAGCAAGATTTCTACAAGAAAGGAAAAGAAATACAAAGAAGGTATTAATAGCAAGCTCACCCGAGATTTTTCCTAAAAATCTATTGATTATGCCTCAAAGACACCAAAATCCACCATGGATCACCTACATGAGGCCATCAAACCCTATGACGGCGCGGCTAGGAAAGTTTTCTAGAAGGCTTGAACTTGCAAAATGGAATGCCTCGTATGTTGCTATTGTGCTTTTCTTTTAGGGTTTTTACCCTAATTGTGGTGGTCAATAACTTTAAGGCATTTTTCCTTAAGTTTTTTAAAACTTTTGCAATTAAATTAATACCTTAGCCTTATACCATATGTTTGGCTATTAGGGTGTGTTCCCTTTTGAACTTGTAAAAAAATTGCATGCACCTTCAACATTGTTGAGTCGATGCTTTTGATTTTGCATCTATTTTTGAAAATGTAAAAACATTTACTTAAGTGGTAAAATTATAAACCACTTAGTTTATGTTATTTTAAATGCAAAATGAGGTGGATTGTTCCTTCAAGGTACGGTTGAGAGAGCATATAGTTGGGTTTATTGCTTTTGCAAGCATATAGGGGTGGTTGATGCAGTTGGGAAACAAGTGCCAAATATTTAGGAGGTTGTTTTGACCTTTTAAAAGCCTTGGAGAGCATCTAGGAATAGTTTTGGATGACTTTATGGTGGGTAAGGTCATTGTTTGACCTTTTCAGCATTTTGGAGCTTTGTTGGGGAAGATTTAGGAGCTATATTTTAGGCTTTTTGGAGGCATACAACCCAACTCAACTTCTAGTTCCCTTTTTGGTGCAACTATTTGGGAGTTGATGTTTATAGTCACTTTTTTGACTCTTTTGTATTCATTTTTTATTATGTAGAAGCTTGTATTTTGTGACTTTTGGAGTCCTTTTGCAAATTTTGCATACTTTGTAGCTCTTTTTGGACATGAATACCAGTGAAGACCTTGGATATCATTAATTTGAGTATTTTTCCTTCTTACTTTTTTGCTTCATTGTGTGCATCTATTGATTGATCAAATTACTTGTGAAGTATTATTTCATTTCCTTGTAATTTTGTCTCATGCTAAGCACCTTTTTGCAGAAAAGTGTTTTGTTGTAGGTTATAATCTATGTCAAAAATACAAGTTGCTTTTAGTTGTGAAGTCTCCTTCCTCCTAAGAGTCTAGCATTAGGAACTATTTATTAAATACTTATGCAAGACATACACAAGTAAGTTGTGCAAGTTTGTTTCAGTCATGATTAAGTTTATGTAATCTGAGTTTCAAGTCCAAGTAATGTTTAGGTGCATCACCATAGGAGTAGTTTTTCAGTTTATGTTATCTCCTACCCTTTTCCTCTGCAAATTCAGTAGATTAGTTTTAGGTGAGTACCAAAGGAATCCAGCCTTCTCCAGAGGTTGATCTATGTTTTCAAATCCCACACTTTGAGAGATTTTCCAATGTTTTCACTGAGTGGTTGAACAAGGTTCAACAGAGGGTGCACATTCAGGTGATAAAAATTTTGGAATGCCTGGTGGGACTGAGAACTATTTTCCAGTTCATTTCAGACCTTATATTACTATTTTTTGGTGTGTACATTAGTTTTTTTCTGCCTTTTGAGGTGTTCAAATACATACCTAGTTACTTTGGAGAGATTATCTACTGGTTTCAGCAATTCAAGTGTTGATATGTTTCAAGTTTTTCAACAAGAAAATATGCTTTATTTTAATTTTCCAATATTTGAATGAGCAAAAAATTTTAGGTTTGATGGGGATATGTCTTACCATTCACCATTATAGGAAAGTGTTGTTCCTACATCATCTTATTATTCATATCCAAACAATTTCAATGTTGGTTTTAGTCCAAGAAACTTACCAATAGCAGATAACCAACATGTTCAACATGCTTACCACCCACCCATCCTAGCTTCGTCATCGTGGAAGCTAGTATATTCCCAAAATTACTCTCAAGAAGGTTATTTTTTTCCAAATCAACAGTCTTGTCCTCATAGCCAGCCCCAAAATGTTGACAATATAGAGATTAGTAATATCAAAAAATATATTGCTAGATTTTCGTAGGAAATTGGATGATATCAAGAGGCGGAAAGAATTTGATATGCAGCAGGAAGAGCTCACTTATCAAGATTATATTCATTAGCAAGAGGTAGAGGCACAAAGGTTAAATGATTCTAATCATCCTACCAATGAGCCTTCTCCAATATATGAAATTATGGGTTTCACGCAGCCTTCTACCCTTAAGATTCCAAGTTGGAAAGGGCCAGTTGCTATACCTTGTGAGATTCCTCCACTAATCACACAAATGGAACCATGCTCTAACATCTATAAATCATAAGAAGAGTAGCCCATTGATCAGGATAACTTACTCCTCTTGGAAAAGATCGGTAAGGTAAATCCTTTGCATTTAGCTATAAAGTGTTTCAATTACAGCATCAAAATATTGAACAAGAGAAGATCGCTCAAGGTGGATCTTTCAATGTTTTTACTAATTATCCTCCTATATTTATTGAAAATAATAAAAAAAAATTAATACTTTAGCCGAGATAGAAAGATGAATAGGAGCTTTCTATAATTTGATGAGTGAGCTACCTTCTTATAGTGAAAATGATGAAGAATGTGTGATATTTTTCACTCTAACAACAGTTTCAGAACTAGAAGAAGAGATCAAATAGTATGGTGAGTTGTTGACTGATGACAATCAATATGACAATGGAACCTTGGACCATGTGGAGGAGCATAAAACTGAACCTGACACCATTAACAAAGATATGAGCTTTGATATCTTCAAGCATGTTATGAATGAGAAAGAAAATGTTGAGATTTTTGGAGAGATGTGCATAGAAATAATTGAACAATTTTGTTCAAAGTTGGATAGCAAGGAATTAGACCTATTAGAAGAGGGTGAGGAAGAGGAGGATGCTACAATATGGTTCAATGTACTCCCTCTTTTTTTTTAATATGATGAAGAAAACCTAGTTGTGGACACATCATCAACAATTTTAGAGTAGCAAAAGGATTTTAGGCATTTTGGTGAGTTGTTGGTCTACAAAACTTAGTGTGATAATTAGGACTTGAAACATGAAGAAGAGCATGAAAATAACCAAGTTTTGGATGTTCCCATAAACCCTCATGGGAGTCATCATGATATTGAGAATTCTCTTCTCTTGTAAAAAGGTGAATCAGACTTAGAGGAAGACATGTTTTGGGATGAGTTGGAAGTGTTTTGCTCAGAGCTTGATGACAAGTCAGCATTTTCTAAGTTAGAAAATAAAAAACCAAATGAATATGAGGAAGCCTCTTTTTTCCCAACTTTGGATATTGAATCAACAACGATTGAAGCAGAAGATCAAAAACAACATGTTTTGGAACAACAAGAAATCAGCGTTGAGAGTTATGAATTCATTCTTTCAAGAGGTTGTCCTATCATATTTTTAGCAAGCATGGAGGCCATTCAAGTACCAGAGGTTATGCTTGCACCCAAGTATGAAGATGCAATTGAAGAAAAAGTTGAATTTGGAGTTGTAGTTGAAAGTGATCAAATTCAACTCACTTGTTTAGTTAGGTATGATCAAAATCAAAGCATCAGTGAATTTTTTCATAGTTTTTATGAAGCATTGCAACAGCCTATTGAATATCTGCTTGTATTTCATATCCTTTCAGCAATGCATGATCATTTAATGCATCTTTTATTGGTCAAGAGGGGTAGTTATTTCACAAAGCTAGTCAATGGTTTTGTTTGACTAGCTTCTTTGTTGGTTAGAGTAGGTTAGATTAAGTTTTAGTTTAGTTTTATCTTTCATTTCCCTAAGTGTTGTTTAGCATAGTCAGTTTGGTATTTTCCCTTTCGAAGGTTTTGGTGTTTCAATAAGGTTCCAAGGTATCTTGCACTATTTCTAGTGAGTTACAGTATTGTTTAGGACTATTTTCAAGTTGTGTCAACTTTTAAGTGACTCAGTGCCCAATGGATAAGCTTTAGGAAACTAGTCAGGATGTTTAGCAGGAAAACATATAGCAGATGTCACCAAAAATATTACCTATTTTAGCTACTAGCTCAAACAGATAGAGTTGTTATGTTTTACAACTGAAAAGAAGGTACATTTTAATTATGTTATTTCACATTCATGTGCATAAAAGAAAATCAGAAGATTACATTACTACATTGCATTATGTAGATGCATATAACATAGCAGAAAATGCACAATATTTTAAAAAATGTAATCTTTATTGATAATATAAATGTATGATGTCCCATACAAGCCATGAGACTAACTATATGAATGCATATAATGGAAAACATTATACATTTATAGATACAAAAATAAAATAATGCACATAAAGTGAAGGTGTACCCATCATTGCTTGAATGATGAATCCTAGTTGCTTTGTTCTGCACCATCTTCATTCCCTCTCACTTGTCCTGCTTGCTCTCCTCGTTGCTCCTAGGTTCCCTGCATCTGAAATGAAAGTGTTGTTAGAGCAATGAAGGATCACCAGTCAAAACATGTGCATAAATCTATAAGCATATAATTTGATCCTCATGTGTATTTAAATATCCAAGCATACCATAAATGTCTAGGAAAATGCAAGAGCGTAATCAAACACATCTATCATATACGTGTTTTTATCTAACATGTTTGCTTCCTGTGCAGGCATAGGTGAAATCCTTGTCACTATTTTGTTTTATCTAGTTATAGCATGTGGGATAAAATAGGCTCCCACAAGGGTTGAACCTAGCATGCTACCTTATTGTGCTTTAAAGAGGCATAGAAAGGTAATTAATCTCCTTATGGTTCACTCAAGCAAGCACACATCATTTATAATAGTGATATATTAGTCACTATCATAGATGACATATACTTGTTCAAGGTAATCATAAAGGATATATACAATGTCATGTATCAAAACAGATTATAGAAATTCATTGATGTGCTAATCCATGAAAGCACAGTCTAAAACATGTATATGTGATAGTCATCATGTTGTGAGACATCAAGAGATATCATGAGCTGCATGCAGCAATTGTAGGTGATAATTGAAATGCATAGTTAAAGTCACCATGTCAATGTGTTGTCCAAAGATCAATGCATGAAACAGAGAACACATTGATGCAAATAGGAAAATTAATTGGCATTGTCAATTGTCATGGTATGAAGCAGTAGATTATACACACTGGGCTCAAATTATTGCAACAATTTAATTACTTGAAGTGGAGGATCTTCCCCCTTGCAATCAACATTGGAGGTGTGCACTAAGGACAACATGTGTACTATAAGTACATATTGTGCAGGATCTTCATAAAGCATCCTATCATGTTATGGTTGCTAGTGATTTAATTAGAGTAAGGGACAGTCAAAAGGGTCAGTCAATGGAAATGGCTGAATTCTATGATAGTTGATCTCATGAAGTGTATTCATTTACCACTAGTTGGAAGGTTAATGAGTTGTGGGTTTTCATTTTGAGACAAAGATAGTGCATTACATATAGATTATTCGACCTTTTATCATGGATTCATGAGTGAGTAACTTGAATTCTTTGTCAATTACCAGAATTTTCGTCCTTTGAGCACACTTCTCAAGGTTTGTTTCTTGGGATGATTATTTGCAACCACCAATTCAAAAAAAAATCAATGTCTGAAGCTATTAGGGTCTAACATAAATGAAATGGAGCAAAGGACAGTCATGTATGCTCTATGATGATATTGAGAAAAAGAAAAGATTTTAGATGAATGTCACTATGATAGTGACAGAGGTATACATTTGACAACAGGATTAAAACAGGTATAGATGATATCCTTAAGGTATTGGGATTAGATGAAGAATATGGAGAGCAAAGTATTTTGAGATGATGATACATCACTATTGCAAGTATCTACTACTTATAAATGTGTTTTTGTTCCTTGAGGCCCAATAATATTATATCTATTTTGTTGACAAAATTGGATGTAGATGTAAAGCTTACAATGAAAACAGAGTATGTGCATACATGGCCTGAAGCAAGAGTGGTAGAATATAAAGGTTGTTAGTTGAAATTGAGTTAGATAGGGGATTTCAATTTCATTCTATTTTTTCTTGCCCAATTTCCTGGGATCAAGATACAAATGATAATCCTCCAATGCTAGTCAATTTGGTCATGTTCTTTGCAAGGTACAATAATTTCTTGATGACCAAAAGGTAATAGTATAGAAAGGTTTCATGTACAGGGTTTTCAAAAGAAAAACAACCTACAATGACATTGTTTTGGCAACATTAAGATGCTTTAAAGAGTGACATGACAATCATTGTTAAGAGGGAACATTTAAAGGAATTCCTTTTATCCTAACTCAAATATTGGAGTCATCTTCAAAGGAGAATCAAGATTTCATAGTCATGCAACCTTTTGATGAATATAAGTTTGAGGATTAAACCTGTGAAAGTAGAACCATAGGCCATAACAAGGCATTCAATCATCTGATGCAATAGTTATAATCTTTTACACTAAATTTTTTTATTGAAATGACAATCCAATGATCTCATGAAAAGTAGAGAAGGCCCCACATAGCAAAGGTATTGATAATATAATAGAGTATCATATGAAAGTGGTAGAATACTTAGTAAAGGGAAGTCACATGGAGTGATTTCGGTATTTAGAAAACTTGAAAGACAAGTATCCTGCATTCAAGGATAGATATATAGGTTGCATAGTGAGAAGGTTGAGTTTGGAGGACAATGTCACTGGAAATAAAACCCTTGAATATTTGCAAACATAAAAGGCCCAGAATCGTAAAAAAGCAAGCCACGATCTTATGAGTTTTATAAAAACTCTCTTTAGGGAAATAGAAGTTGAATAGGAATGGAAAGGGAAGCATTTTATTTTGGAACAATCAACTGAGATAATTCTTGTTTCGACTGTCACTCTCCCATGAAGTCTCATTCATATTATAATATTGCATGGTTTTATCATAGCAAAAGGGATTATGACGGTGTTGGCCACTATTACATGGCATAAAAAAAGAAACCCTCAACCAAGAAAGGAAAATATGTAAGACACTGAAAATTTTCATCATAAGTTTTAGTATAGATAGAGAAGAATGCATGTATATTGAAGCCCACATCCTATGGCTATTATGCTAACATCTCAAACTTTGTTGTGGAAGAGGAGCCAAGCCAATGATGAAGTTTTATCATAATTTTCCAGAGTGCTTGAAATGTAAAATATACACAGGAAATCAAAAATTTCATCTTTTTTCTTCATTCGAGTTCAAGATAGCATGATTTCTATAGGAAAGGAAAAGAAATACAAAGAAGGTATTAACAACAAGCTCACACAGGAGCACGAGAAACACTATTAGGCTTTTTAGGAGTCTAGAAAGAAGTTCAAATTTTGTTGTGTTATCTTGAGGTCATGTTGACCATCTTGTGTGTGTTAGGGGTGTTTTTCTCTCTAGGAAAGAAGTGGTGGAAAGTTGAATAAGTTTTGAAGCTCAACTTGTTTTGTTTTAAAAAATGGACCAAGGTTGAAAAACACAGTGAGTTTTATAACCTTAGCCATTAGGTCAACAAGAAGTTCGACCAAAGAAACTCAACTATTTTTAGAGCCTATATAAGGGATGATTCGACCCTGGAGCAGGGTTGGAAGCTTTAATGTTGTGGTGAAATCTTGTGAAATTGAAGAAAACAACATTCTGTGCAAAAAATTCTTGACTTTTGCATCTTGATTGAGTCTTAATGGATTAAATCTATTTCTGTTTCATTGCAGGATGTAGTGAAGTTGGAATTCAAGAATTTTTTATTCATTAAATAGATTCTTGTTCAATTTTTAGGTATCCTTTTGTAAATAGTTCATTGTTGCCCTGTTGCTGGTCTGAACCAGACTATTTTTAGAAAATGGGGTGCTAGAGCACTTTTCCACTGTACAAACCATATGACCTTTTGGAAATAGTGCCTAGACACCATGATTGTACATATGTTAGTTGGTAGGCTTTGTGTGAGTGCAGGAGTTGCTAGAAATGTCTTGCCCTAGGCGAGCCAAGCAGAGTCCGTCTAGGAAAGACAAGGAGTGAAAATCACCTATCTTGCAGGGGTGTTAAGAAATTGGAGAAATTCCTTTTGGTGAATTTTTTTGAAGGTTTTGGCAAGGCCTGGTAGTCAGGAGGAGGCTCTATCAAATCATTTGGTGGGGGAAACCTTTGACAATCTGAAAAAGCCTGGGAAATGCTAGGAAACCCTAGGTTTTTGACCATTTTTGTGTATGAGCAGTGTGCGGGCAGCGTTGTTTCAAAACCCTAAAAATATTCAAGGTGTGGACATAGGAACCACCAATCCCAAGCAAAGAATTTAGGTCTTTTGGTGGGTTTTAGAGAAAATTGCATTTTACCCAGAGTAAGAGAATTAATTGGGGCTCTAGGCTTGTAGCCTTTCCTAACCCTAGGAGAGGGTTTAGTGGAAGCGATGGGTAATTGGAGTCTTGTGATGGTATAAGAACCCTAGATAGATTACCTTGAAGCTTTTACAATTTTTTTACACCTCTGCAAGTTCCTAATTGAATGTTGAGAGTAATTGGCCTTTAGGGAAGAATAAGGGTCAAGGAGAGGAAGTGGCAAGGCACCAAGATTGGCTTGGTAGTATGGAAAAATAGTGATAGAGGGGTTGGTCAGTAATACCAGGGGTGCCTATACCTATGATAGGACCTAAAGGTTAAGGTGAAGGAGTCACCTAGAAGTTCTTGAGAACAAAGACCAGAGCATGGGACAGTGAGTGTCTCATCCAACCCTGCCCTATCAGATCACCCAAGCTATTTCCTTGAGATTTTTCTTGAAAATATAGTGATTATGCCTCAAAGACACCAAAATCCACCATGGATAACCTACAAGAGGCCATCAAACCCTATGTCGGTGCGGCTAGGAAAGTTTTCTAGAAGGCTCGAACTTGCAAAATTGAATGCCTTGTATGTTGTTGTTTTGCTTTGCTTTTTAGAGTTTTTACCCTAACTATGGTGATTGATAACTTTAAGGAATTTTTCCTTAAGTTTTCTTAAACTTTTTTGAATTAAATTAATACCTTAGCCTTAAATGTCATATGTCTGGCCATTAGGGTATGTTCCCTTTTGAACTTGTAAAACATTTGCATGCACCTTCAACATTGTTGAGTCGATGCTTTTAATTTTGCATCCATTTTTTAAAATGTAAAACATTTACTTAAGTGGCAAAATTATAAACCACTTAGTTTATGTTATTTTAAATGTAAAATGAGGTGGATTTTTCCTTCAAGGTACGGTTAAGAGAGCATATAGTTGGGTTTATTGCTTTTTCAAGCATATAGGGGTGGTTGATGCAGTTGGGAAACAAGTGCCAAATATTTAGGAGGTTGTTTTAACCTTTTAAAAGACTTGGAGAGTGTCCAAGAATAGTTTTGGATGAATTTATGGTGGGTAAGGTCATAGTTTGACCTTTTCAGCACTTTGGAGCTTTGTTGGGGAAGATTAGGAGCTATATTTTAGGCTTTTTGGAGGCATACGACCCAACTCAACTTCTAGTTCCTTTTTTGGTGCAACTATTTGGGAGTTGATGTTTATACTCACTTTTTTGACTCTTTTGTATTTAGTTCTGATTATGCAGAAGCTTGTATTTTGTGAATTTTGGAGTCCTTTACATATTTTGCATACTTTGTAGCTCTTTTTGGACATGAATACTAGTGAAGACGTTGGATATCATTCATTTGAGTATTTTTCCTTCTTACTTTTTTGTTTCATTGTGTGCATCTATTGATTGATCAAATTACTTGTTAAGTATCATTTAATTTCCTTGTAATTTTGTCTCATGCTACGCACCTTTTTGCAGAAAAGTGTGTTGTTGCAAGTTATAATCTATGTCAAAAATGCAAGTTGCTTTTAGCTATGAAGTCTCCTTTCTCCTAAGATTCTAGCATTAGGAACTCTTTATAAAATACTTATGCAAGACATACAAAAGTAAGTTGTGTAAGTCTATTTTAGTCATGATGAATAAGTGTATGTAATATGAGCTTCAAGTCCAAGTAATGTTTAGGTGCATCACCATAGGAGTAGTTTTTCAGTTTATGTTATCTCCTTCTACCCTTTGTCTCTGCAGATTTAGTAGATTAGTTTTAGGTGAGTACCAAAGGAAGTCACCCTTCTCTAGAGGTTGATCTTTGTTTTCAAAGCTTGCACTTTGAGAGATCTTCCAATTTTTTCACTGAGTGGTTGAATAGGGTTCAACAGAGGGTACACATTCAAGTGATAAAAATTCCATTTTTTTCCTTTAACAAAGTACTCCCTAATAAAATTGCCTTTCTCACAAGCTTATCTTAAATTTTTCATGGGTTAGTGACAAACCATCATAATCTTTCATCCTCTCTTTTGGGAAATGTAATGGTTTCCCAAATCCTCTAAATCCTCAACATTAAAACAAGTCCTTTCCATTTATTGTCTATATAAATGAAATTAATATAGATTTCCATATTTCCCATATTCATAAGTAGCACAATATCAGCCACATCTATCAGCTTGTTCTTATTTCCACATCTATAAAATTCCACATCATCCAAATAAAATAAACAAAGGCATCATTCCACTAAGAATGGTCATTTTAATTTCCTCTTTCATTAGATAAAACCTCCCTTATTTTTAGTAATAGATTTTTAAAATTTTATTACCAACAATTCAAATAATTCAAACCCAAATTTGAAATAGCATTCGTTGCTTCATTACCTTCTCTGTAAGGATGGGTAATCTTTAAAATTTTGAACCTAACAAATAATATCTTACATTACTCTAACATGTTATGAATCTTCCAAGGAGTTTGGTTATTATTCAAAAAATCAATAATGAATTTTGAGTCTCCTTCGATCACAACATTCTATAATCCCATCCTCTATAATCTTGTAACCCTCTACCAAAAATTTGTAGCTATTGCAATTCTTGGGTTACCTTTTAAGCAACCATCAAAGTTAAGCTTTACCCATCCATATTTAGGAGGCTTCCAATTGATTCTTTTCCTTAGAAAAAATTTGGCCCAATTAATCTTTGTTGGATCCACCCCAATTTTTCTTAACCATTATCTTAGTATAATAGGACATCCTTTTGGAAAATCCAAATACCTACACATTTATATTCTCTTGTAAATTAGTTTAAATACTACTAAATACTTCTCAGATGTTTCTTGATTGGTCTCAAAATATCCTATTGCTCCTTTCTTTCCACAAGCCCCAAGTAACAAACAAGGGAGCCTACTTCCAAATCTCTAAAATCATTGAATGGGAAAAGGGAGAGCCCTTATACCAACTATTAGTAAAATGTTTCAAACCTTGAAGGAAGGTCCAATTAACCTTGAAGTTAATCAACACCTCCATCCAAACCTCTTTGAAAAATCACAATGAAAGAATAGATGTTTCATAGTTTCTTCTTCCTTGAACCATAAATTACACCTTTTAGCAAAATAAAATCCTCTTATTCAAATTATCAATAGTAATAACTTTATTATGGATAGTCGCCCACCAAAATCATATCAATTTTGGGATCATTTTACTATTCCACACATGATTCCAATCAAAGAAAGTAGGATTATTATCAGCAGCAATAAGAGTGTAAGCCTATCTAACAAAAACTGAACCAAAAGAATTTAGAGACCCAATACATTCATCTTGCCTTCTTATAGAAAAAAAAATACAATCACCAATATAAATAATTAATTCCTTTATCCCCTCTTGCAGACCCTATTTTTTTCACCTTTCAAAGTCCTTCCATCATTTTTCCACCAAAATATTTCCATTTAAGTTGATGCCCATTCTAGTTAATATATTCATATACTTTATTTACATTATATCTAATGAGAAAATATTTTATTTGAGAAAACATTTCTCCAAAAGATATCAAAGGACCTTCCTTTTAAGGTTCGTTCTAGAAGTTAACAGTTTTTCCATCTCCCACCCTCCAAAAAAGTTCCTGCTTGATAACTTCTAATTTTGAGTAAATTATTCCAAATCATTGAACCTTAGGGAAAAGTAGAAGATGATTAAAAAGTACAATATTCTCTATTATCTAAGTATTTGGCTCTAAGTACCATAGCCAAATATTTATTTACCTCAATGAGGTTCCAACCAATTCTGACCATTAAGGCTTTATTAAATGGATTCAATTTCCTTATACCAAGACCTCCATGCTTCTTAGGTTTACAAAATTTCCCCCAATTAACCAATGTAATTCTATTTTTTTCATGTTTTTCCATATAAATTTCCTCTAAATCTGCTCAATCCTATTGGCCATAAAAGTTGGAATCTTAAAGAGAGACAAGTAGTAGACCAAAATATTTTGTAAGGAATCTTTCAAAAGTTGATATTTACTAGCTTGCCCTAACAACCTCCCTTTCCAACCAACCAACTTCTTTTGAATCCTTTCAACAATTCCATTCCAATAATTTTTTGAGAGTTTCTTAGTAGATAAAGGAAGCCCCAAATAGGTAGCAAGAAAAACAACCATTTGACAACCAAAAATTCTCATAATTTTTCTTTTAGAGGAGGCTCAGTATTGAAAAATACAACATACTTTTTTTATTGTTCAGACACATTAGCATAATCATCCAAGAGATACTTTTAGTGATTAGCTTCCATAATAGAAGCAAAGAAAAATAGGATTGTATCATCAAAAAAATTTGGTGAGAAGGAGATAAGGAGGAAGCAATTTTATCCCCTATTAAGATTATAGAATCTAACAAATTTTGGAAGTTCCTTCCAAGGAATTTTGTAACAATTATAAACAAATAAAGTGAAAAAGGGCTCCCTTGTTTAATACCTCTTCCACATGAAAATAATCCCCTAGGAACACCATTTACCATAACAAAGCACTTTGTGGTAGTCACATGTTAGGCTTTTATGAGTTTTAGAATTTTTCCTTTAAAACAAAAATTTTGAAGAATAGCTAATAAGAAAGGTTAGGATTCTCTATCATAAGCCTTTGAAGTATCAAGTTTTAGGACCATACCTAACATTTTATTATTCTCCATGGAATGAATATATTCATGAGTAGTAAGGACTGCATGTAGAATCTCTCTTCCCTAATCAAAACCTTTTTAATTTTAGAAATTAGCCTATATAGGTTTGAGCTTATTTACAATCAACTTCAAGAAGATATTATAAAATTAGTTACATAAGCTAATGGGCCTTGTAGACACCTAAATTTGACCACCCCTATATGGTCAAATTCAGTCTCATATTCTTCTATCTCCTGTCCATAAACCATATTAATTAAATAATTCATTATTTGGTTAATATTCATCTTGTCCCTAATGTCCTCTAAGGTATTTAATTCATTAGATACCTTACCCTTTCTTCCCTAAATTAAATAAATAGTCTAATTTATTTAATTTAGTCACTTTAGCCAAATGAATTAAATCAATTTTTAATTCATTCATTCTCTCTCTTCATGTCAACATCCTCCATAATCCTCTTCTAATTCAGGTTAGTCTAATTAATCTGTGATTAGAATATGCAGATCACTAATGGTGATTAGTGTCACATCCTCCATATTTTGCAACTTGCCCTTAATCCATCATTAACCCTCCTAGTCATTTGCACAACCTCTAATCAAGGTTAATTAGCACCTAATCTTGTCCTCTTGCCAATTATGACAAGGGTACCATGGTCAACCCTTATAAAGGCTTTCTTCTTTTGGAGAAGTTATCTCCATCTCCCAAGGAATTTAAAGTTCATTTTTTATTTCTCCAACATGCACAAGTGGAATTTTTTTAATTTCACTTATTCCTCCAATGCAATCTTATGTGGAATTTTTAATTCCACTTTATTTCTCCAACACCTTTGGAGAAATAAAATCCTAATTTAAAATCCCTATTTCCAAAGTCAAATCTCCAAAATCAAGGGAGATTTTAGAAGAATTTAAAATTCTTCTATTGTCACATCCTCCCAAGATTTAGGGAGATGAGACAAGACTTGTCTTTTTCATCATTCCCCAAGGTACCTTGAAGGTACCTCCACTTGGCCTTCATCTCATCAACACATTATCCTCCCTCTTCCACCTAAGCCTCCACATGTCCTCACCTCAAGAGTTGAGATGTCTCAAGTCATGTCAACCCTTGATCTTCTACCCTATGATCAATCTTGGCCCTCCATCCTTTTGGAGGCCTTTATATAATGACATTGGATGATGTCGATTAATTAGAATAATTAAGAAAATCCAATTATTGTTTTCCACATGGTATTATAGGCTGAAACTGCTTCATCCAACTTATCTACCCAGTCTATCTTCCTCAATGAAACTATTTTTTTTAAGATATTCTCTAATTCTCTATTAGTAACCTCCACTTGTCCATTCACTTGAGGGTGATATGGAAAAGATTTTCTATGAGCCATTTGGCATTTCTACAAAAATGCTTCCATCATTATTGATACAAACTGTGGTCCTTGGTCTGAAACAATTTCTCTGGGTGCACCAAATCTCTGAAGAATTTTCTTGTACAGAAAATTTGTAACCTTATCTTCAGTTGTTGTTGGCAATTCTTTCACCTCAACCCATTTTGTTGCATAATCAGTACAAACAAGGATTTAATGTTTCCCTTTTGAAGGTGGATTGACAGGTCCCACAAAATCGATGCCCCATTTTTCAAATGGTTCCAGAGCTATTTTTGGTTGAAACAGCATCTCCATGGTTGGCGTGGGTCTTCCCATCCTTTGACATTCATCACAGTGTTTAACAAAGAATGAAACATCCTTTGTCATTGATGGCCAAAAGTAGCCAGCTCCTAAGATTTTATGAACTGTTCTCACTACTAAATAGTGTCCTCCTTCAGGCTCATGATGGAAAGCGTGTACTACATCATAAACATCTAACTCAGATACACATTTTCATAAAACATTGTCAAGGAATAATTTAAATAAAAGAGCATTAATCCATTGAAATCTAGAACTTTCACAAATTGACCTCTTTTTTTGTTTCTGACTGAAGTGACTTGGACATTTCCCTGTTACAAGGTAATTTTCCAAATCAGAAAACCATGGTGGATGAATTGATATAGAAAATAGATGTTCATCTGGAAATGCATCATCCACTATTTCTTGATTATCTTGTGAAACAATTCTAGAAAGAAATTCAGCAACATTGTCTTTTCCAAGCTTATCAATGATAGTTACATCAAATTCTTGTAGTAATAGTAACCATCTGATAATGCATCCAGCTACAACAACCTTGTTCATTAAATATCTAATTGCAACATGGTTTGTATGTACGTAAACTTTGTAACCTATAATATAATGCCTGAATTTATTTATTGCATATACTACAGCTAGAAATTCCTTTTATGTTGTATAATTTCTTTTAGCAGGATTTAAATTTTTTCTAACATAATAAATTGCATGCATGGTGTCATTGTCATCTTTTTGTCCTAATACTGCTCCAATAGCTAGATTGGATGCATCTGCATGTATGTGAAATGGCTCTCCCCAAACAAGTCCTTTAATGATCGAAGAAGTTGTTAAAGCTATTTTGATTGTCTCAAAATATTTTTGACAATCTTTAGCATACAAACTCCTATTCTTTCTTGAGTAGTGTAAATAGTAGGGCTGCAATTTTACTAAATCCTTCTATAAACCTTCTATAATACCCTACATGCCCAAGAAAAATTCATACACCAGTTTGGTTCTTAGGAATCTCAATATTTTGTATGATCTCAACTTTCTTGGGATCAACCTTTATCCCCTCTTTTGAGATGTGATGTCCCAAAACAATGCCCTTTGTCATCATAATGGAACTTTTTTCATGGTTGAGTGATAATCTATGATCTTTATAGCATTGTAAAACCTTTTCTAATTTTTATAATGCTTCATCAAATTTTTTAGCATAGACTGTAAAGTCATCCATATAAATTTCTACACAAGAAGTGGTGAAATCTACAAATATAGCAAGTATTGCTCTTTGAAATATGGTTGGCACATTACATAGTCCAAATGGTAAGACTATATATGTGTATGTACCCCATGGACAGGTAAAGGTAGTTTTCTCTTGCTCTTCAGGGGCTACTTGGATTTGGTTATATCCACTGAAACCATCGAGAAAAGAGAATTAGTTGTTGTCTGCTAGGTTATCAAGTACTTGGTTGATGAATGGTAATGGAAAATGGTATTTCTTTGTGGCTTTATTCAACTCTCGATAATCTATACACACTCACCATTTACCATTCTTCCTTGGAAAAATAACCAGTGGTGAAACCAACTAACTATTAGAGATTGGGTATATGAACCTTACTTTGAGCAGCTTCTCTATTTCTTTTTTAACAATGTCATGAAGAACAGGACTGATACACCTTTTTCCTTGTCTGATTGATCTTACATCTTTTGTGTAAATGTGGTGACTACAAATCGAAGGATGGATTCCTGTCATATCAGTATACTCCCAAGAAAATGCTTTTGTGTGTTTTTCTAAAATTTTCTCCAGCTATTGTAATCTCTTTGGTTTCTTTGGTGGAATCAATGGATTTTTCAACAAGTGTATTCAAAGGAAAAGAGTTTTGTTCATGTAATGTTGTTTGACAATCCTCTTTTTCCATTTTTGAAGTAAACTCTTGTTCCTCACATTCTTGAACATGTTCAACTATAGTAACCATGGATAACTCCACAATACCATCACCTTCTGAATCTAAATCTTCATCCACCCAAAGTTGGGTGTTTGGTCGAATCAATGGTTGTACTGGAGGATAGAGTGACAATTCTTTGTGTTTTTTACCATTTGATATGATCATGCTTCCATATCTACAATCAATTAAAGAAGCAGCAATAGCCAACCATTGTCTACCTAAGATGATTGGATATTTGAAATCTTTATTTCTAGATTTTAGAACCAAAAAATCAACTGGATAATTCCATGTGTCAATGGTAACCATGATCTCTTCTATTATACCTTTTGGCTTTGTAGTAGATTAGTCCACTAACTGTAAAATAGTTTTTGTTGGCTAAATAGTTGTCATACCTAACATTTGAACTGTATCAGATGTGATAACATTTATGGCAGCTCCTAAATCAATTATCACATTGTTAACCTCCACTCCATTTATACTCAAGGTGATTACAGGACTTCCAAGATCATTATATTTCTAATGAATCAATTGTCTTGATAATACATTAGTCAATTTTGTCCCTATTTTTATTTTGGGAGGTAGTTTCTTCTTTCTCCCTAGAGTTTTCATGAAGAGAGATTTGACTAACTAGTTTATCTCTAGTATGTCCTTAATTGCTTGCAACAATAGAATTTCAAGGTTTATTTTCTTCAACTCCCGAAGAAGTTGAGAATCAACAACATTCATGTAGCTTGGTTGAGAGTTTTTAGGAGTTATTTCTTCCTTCAATCTCTCAGGGTAAGGTTCTTGATTGATGTTTTGTTCTTCTCTAGAATTTTGCATTTATGTTGAAGTGTCAATTTCTTTTTCATCTTCTTGAGCTTTTTCTATGGGTTTATATTGAATAGTACAATTTCTCAGTTGAGTATCATTAGCATCAATTATGTTCAAGTTAGGGGGATTTGCATCATTTCGATTATTTATAGGATTTGCAACTAGTTGAGCTGGTAGTTGAGGCTAATTTACCTGGTCATTAGTAGCATTAAGAGCATTTATTGTAGGGGTTGTTTTTCCCTAGGGATGTTTTTATCCCTTGGTTTTGCCATGATGGATGATTTGACTACCATTGTGGTTGCTGATTAGCTTGCCATTGTGATTGATTCCATTGGGGATTCATCCATTCAGGTTGTCCCCAATATGTAGGTGGTGTTAGTGGCTGATATTAGGGGGTCCATTTGTTTTGTTTCTACCAAGGTTTTTGATTCCAGTTTGATTGAGAACCATATTGTCATTGATTTCCATTATACCCTATGTTTTGAGGTCTTTGGCCAACATAATTAAGCTCCTCTTCGACCACTGGTGGTTTCTTCAGATTGCTTTTTATCCCAACCAATAGATTACTGGAACTTGTTGGGTGTGTTTTCTCACAAATCTCACAGATTTCAACTTGATTTAATGGACATTCTCTTAAAAGGTGTTTTCCCCTACACTTGGAGCAATAAATAGACAATGGTTCAATGGTCTTATTATCTCCTTGCATATTGAGATGAAGAAGTAAGGCAGTCTTAATGTTTGCTAATTCCTCCATTACTTTTGACACATTAGTGGTATGAGCCATGTTTCTTCTAGAATTTCTAGTTCCTACCCTAGTTCTAGAGTAGTTTCTACATATCTCGACAATGTCTTCCAAGGAGAGTTTGTTAATGTCCCCCTTTCCCATAAGACTCAAGGACTCTCTTGATTAATCATCAATTCCTCTCAAGAATATTGTTTTGCTAATTTCATTATCCAACCCATTAGTACAGCTCTGATGTACAAACTGGAACCTATCAACATAGTCTTCTAATCTTTCGTCCTCCATTTTCCTTATTCAAAACAATTCCTCCTTTCTATCCCTTACTCTATAGTAGTCTTGATACTTATCCAAGAATTTAGTCTCCATTTTTTGCCAAGTTGCAATTGTTCCCAGACCTAATCCCATGAACCATCATAAATTTGATTCTTTCAATATAGAAGGAAACAACTTCAAATTTTGATTATCATTTGTGTAATCATAGGTTTGGCACAAAACTTTGAATTCAAAAAGGAACTAGTCAGGATCCTTGGATGTTTTTCCTCTAAAGGTAGGCAAAACCGAAGGTGAGATATTTTTCATAGGAGGTTCACCAATCTGTGTTTCAATATTGATAGGAAAAGAGAAGGTCATATTGGTTGGTGGGCGCTCAGGTTGTTCACCCATGTCTTCTTCTTGAAATGGATCTCTATTCTCTTCTTGGTTGTCTATCTGTTGTTCTTGATTATCTTCTTGAATTTTGATCTGGTATTGTTGAATATCTTCCTAATCAAAATCAAGATTTCTTCAAAAAATAATGTTTCATGGAAGAAACCTCCCTAGATGTTCTCTATTTTTCTCATCCACAATTTAGGTCGATCTTCCTTATCAACACTAAGGCTTCACACTTAATAGCTCCAAATTTTGTTTAATCCCCGACAATGGCGCCAAAAATGATGGGAAAGGTCATTGATGTCACAACTTTCATCATTTAGTCAATTATTTATCAAATTAGGTGTGTCTTAGAGCTATATGTGATAAGGATGGTTGTCATGGATTTTGCAGGGGTTTTTCACTATAAACAGTGACTTCAGGTATTGATTTAGCTCCTTCAGGAGCTCTCAGGAGCTGAACTGCAGTGACTAATTCCTAAGGATTAATTCTATCTTATTTCCTAAACTAAAGTTTTGTTGAATTATTTCTAACTTCATTAGACTTGATTGTGACCGATTCATGGAGAATACTAACATCTACTTTAATTCTTAATTTAAAATACGAAATCAAATTA
>VDFB02281195.1:0-17750 GCA_007258455.2 Sequoia sempervirens
GGTGAGCCAGATTTATGGACAAGCGACTACAAAAAACATAAGGATGAGATATTACAAACATCAAGTTTGGGACCTGATCGAGAGTTTCAAAGCTTTCAACATACAAGTTATCCCCTGATCACAAAATAGTGTTGTTGACTGGATGGCCTCTATAGGTTCGCAATTTGAACCAATTTCCAACCCAATGAGGTAGAGCGTAGTGCAAGTCATTGTCCAACCCTCAATTCCTGACAATGATCAAAACTGGCAAGTCTTTGATGATGACACCCAAATTGCTTCTTTCTAATAGAAATTAGGGACAACTTTTGACTATTCACCTCCAGGGGCAAAATTTCCCGAGGAGAAAGTTATCTAATTGAAAGGGAACAAGCTTCCCCAAGGATTAATTTCACTTGAAAATCTCTTTGATTGTGAAGATGCAAGAAATGGTAACCAAAGATTTACTGCAAATGTAAGGGATTACAAAGATCTTGATGTCAGAAGTGGTAGAAAGTTGAAAGTCGGAAGGGAAGTTTCTCACAAGGACAAGAAAAGACTAAAGGACCTATGATGACCTCAGAGGATATGACCCAGGCATAATTCAACATACCATTGACTTAGCAAAAGGATCCAAACTCATTTGACAGAAGCAAAGTCTAGTCAACCCGAAGGCCGAAGCATTGATGGCATAAGAGCTCACAAAGCTGGTTGAATCAAATATCATATACCCTATCAAACATTCTACCTAGGTTTTGAATCTAGTTCTAGTCCAAAAAAAGAATGGCAATATCTGGCTTTGTGTTGATTTTCGAGACTTCAATAAGGCCTCGTTAAAATAGCACTACCCCTTGCCACTAATGGAGAATATTTTGCATATGGTGGCCAGATCGTAGATTTTCTCTTTGCTAGATGGTTTCTCAGGATATAATCAATTCTCTGTGAAGGAAGCCATCCAACACAAGAGAACATTTTCCACTAAGTGGGGAATGTTTGTATACTCAAAGATTTCATTCAAACTTTCCAATGCTGGTGCAAATTTTCAATGAGCAATGGATATTGCTTTTGAGAGATTGATCAACCTAATTATTCTCATATATTTGGATGACCTAACAATTTTTTTAAAATTGAAAGATTATCATTTCGATCATCTAGAAAAGTTTTTCTAGAAATGCCAACAATTCGAGATTTCTTTGTACCTCAAGGTAAGCTCCTTGGCTTTGTAGTATTGAAGGAGGGAATAGAAATAGAACCTAAAAGGGTTAGATCTATAATGGAATTATGTCTTCCAGTAAACCAAAAGGGACTGTAATCTTTTCTCAAGAAGATTAATTTTGTCAGCAGATTCATATCAGATTTCATAGGCACTGTGAGACCAATCACCCTGTTGCTTAAGAAGAACCTGCTTTTTAAGTGGACCTCTAAAGGAAAAGAAACTTTTGAACAACTAAAGATAGCCCTCTTTGAAGCCTTGGTGCTGGTCAATCCTAATTTTTCCAAAGACTTTCTACTCTACATATACAGTGGACAACATAGTATAGCTTCCATGCTCACTCAAAAGTGTGAGGAAGATAATGGAGAGCATCCTATCACATTCCATTTGAGGACCCTGAAAGGTTACGAAGCTAGGTATAATTTTGTAAAAAAGAAGGCCTTTACCATTGCCAAAATTTTAAAGAAATTATGACACCTAATGTCGACCAACAAGATCACTATTCTCGTAGCACATTCCAATGTGCAAGAATACATAACAGAAGGAGAGATAACATAAAAGAGGGAAAATTGGATCCCCAAGATCTTAGAATATGATGTGGACATTACACCAACCAAGCTGGTTCAGGGAAGAGGTTTGTGAGAATACATTGCACAATAATCAAGTCCTGAAGCTGACAGAGAGATGATTCAAGTCTACTCGAACCAATTCGAGTTCAAAGAGTCTTGGGTGGCTGGTTGAACATAGTATATGCAAAAGGGGTACTACCCAACCAAGCTTTCGCTTCATAAAAGGAGATACTACCGATTGCAAGGCACCAAGTATGTATTAATTGAGGGTGTATTATTTAACAGAAATTATGATGGTGTGCCACTCTGATGTTTGGATAAGCTACAAGCGGAAAACATTCTTAACAAATTCCATCACAATTCGGAGGGAGGACACTTCTCCGCAAAGACTACCACATTAAAGGTGATGCGAGTAGGATATTATTGGCCCTCTATGTTTGTCAAAGCACATTATCTGGTACACAAGTATACCCAATGCCTATATATTTTTGGCAAAAGAAATGTCGCTTTGCCCCTGAGCTCAATTGTAACTAAGGAACCCTTTGCTCAATGGGGTCTTGATTTTATCAGAATGATAAATCCTATTTCCAATGCTAGACACAAGTGGATCCTCAACAGAAAATGACTACTTCACAAGATGGACAAAGATTGTATCCCTAAAAAATGTCCATAGAGGGGGAAATTGCCAATTTCCTTGAAGATCTAGTAGCTAGATTTGGTCCACACAAGACCATCATTTCTGAAAATTCCCGAGCTTTTGTAGGATTAGGAATGTGAAATTTTTCTATTAGACATGGGATTTTCCTTAAGACTTCATCAAATTACTACCCACAAGGGAAAAAATTAGAAGAATCAATAAATAAAAACCTAATTAGGTTAATTAAGTGTATTGGGTCAGAACGACAAAGGGATTCACACAAACATCTATGAGCTGCTCTGTGGGCGGATTGGATTACTCCCAACCAAATTATGAAGACTTCTCCCTATGAATTGGCATACAAAAAAGAGGTAGTCCTACCTATCTCCATATAGATCTTGGCCTTACACTACTAAAAGCCCTGGAAATTGAAGAAAGTGGTGAAATGGAAGTATGGATAGCAGAGCTCCTCAAGCTAGAAGAAGATAGAGAAAAATCCTATGACTCCATCATAAACCGTCAACAAATAGTGAAGTGATGGTTTGAAAAAATAATTCTAACCCAAAACTCAAAGAAGGGAGCTTAGTGCTAAAGTACAATGAGTGTACTGCAAAACAAGGACAACACACAAAATTTGAAGAGCTATGGAAGGGATCCCTCCGAATTAGCACGTGCAAGGAAAGGAATGCATACGAACTTGAAGACATGAAGGGAAATGCTTTAGATATACTGATGAATGGTATTTATCTAAATTTATTCCATTGAAATTCACAATTCTTTAAAAAATTCAATAGTTATGTAGCATATATAAACTTTTTGTAAGTATGTTCTAATTTTGATAATAAGCCATTCGAGAATAAAACTAAAAAAATGAAAAGTTGTATTATATTATATTCATTAAAAATTTTACAATGTAATCGAAGACTAAAGGCTTAGATTTAAGCATAAGTCTCTCTTGAGAAAAACCAAAAAGAAGTAGCGAGAAAAAAGAAGCAAAAGGGAGGCAACGCGCAAAAAATAGTAAAGTATAGCCTCCATCCATTGTCGATGAAGGAAAGGGCTTGTTATTGGGTTCTTCTTTTTCTTCTTCTTTTCCTCATTTGATGGGTTGCAAAAAGGGGTTGAACACACAATGGATGTAGGCCACATGGTGCAAACCTAAGGCCTACTCACCATGACTCTACACTAGAAATTCAAAGTGCTTCCTCCAGGCAAGTCCCAAAACACACTCCACACCATACTCCCACAATAGAAAAGTGGCCACTAGTTGAGAAGAGTAGTGGTGCATCTCAAGGTCCACAGTGCAGAAGTCAAAAAGGAAGGGTAACTAGGGTACATCTATTCCAAAGTCCACTTGCCTATGAAGATACATGGCGCTCAGGATTCCAATGTCAGGGATAGCCACTTGCACTACCTCATCAAGCCCTTCCATCAATGAAGTGTCCAACATCTGATGGAACAACTCAATTATCATGGGCTTGGACACATTCAGGTCTAGCAATGAGGCCATGAAGTAGGAAAGTACATTTTAGTTCCTCCAGATTAGCTAGTTTTCATTGTCAAAGAAGTCTTGGCCAACTACCCACCATAGTGCAACCATGATGAGGCGATCACATTTCTTCACCAGGCACTTAATTCAGTCACTAGTGATCTCTCCTGCAAAGCACTATTGCGGCCTCCATGGGAGGAGTTGAATGGGAGTGCCTAAGCCAACAAACATTCTGATAAGAAGTGAATTATGGTGGAATGGGAATATGCAGAGAGCTTGCTAAACTTAAGAGACTATATTTTTGAATGAATGTTGCAAATGGTGGAATAGTTATATAGAGAAAGCTGAGCTGATGAACTCAACCAACGGAAGGTCTATTTTTTACCAGATGGCAACGAGAAAATTTGAAGAAAAAAAAAAGAAGTATAGATAAATTGTATAGAGAATCTGATAGAATTCCTTGAGAAATAAATTTGGGCATTGGGAGTAAATTCTTTTGTATGCTGCTTTTTGACATGTGTCCTTCACTATCATCGGTGCAAGCCAGCTTACTAATGAGAAAAGACATGGATTAATTTTTTAAACTCTAACAAATTAATTGGCACATCTTTTCAAGAGTAACTTGTATAACCTTAGCAAGTTTCATATAGCGAAAAGCATGCTTTTCCATGCAATGGGTTTATTTCTTAAAAGGCGACAAAGAGAATGTACTAATTCCATTCTCACAACATTTTCAACATTCCCAAGGGATACGGATCTCAAATCCACATGTATCACCTAAGTGGCAGTATTTAATGGACCAATGGTAATTGTGTAGCCTTAACTGCATGTATGAGTAAGGGAATTAATTGCACTCAAAAGTAGATTTCTCCAAAGAAGTGAAAGACAAGTGGTCGTTATCGCTAGAGAAGCTCTCTCTAGTTTTCTCATATAGCATGGTGGAAGCATCGACCTTTGGTAGGCAAGTCATAGTTTCAAGTAGATGACCTAGTTATGCTGATATTTTTTGGCACGTTGACTCATTCACCAATGCCCCAATAGTAGAAGAGTGGCCATTTGGGTACTGTAGGAAGGTATTAGCTAATAAATGCATCACAAGAGAGGTAGTGCAAGACATCACCGACAATGTTTTTGACCCTCAGTTATCAGCTAACCTTAAAAACCTTAGGGAAGGTGCATTTTAGAGAATGATGGAGCATGAATCATCAAAAGGTTTTGTGTTTTGACTCTAGAATTGTGGCCTACCACATTTTATGTTACATGTTGTACATCTACTCCAGGAATTGGTTGATGCATGTGTGAAAATTTTTGACAGAAATAGAGAGGCCATTAATGGTCGTGGAGTCAAGATTACCATCTCTGCCAATACCATACGAGATATGTTGTGTATTCCTACAAGCTGGGGTGCTGATATTTTTGATGAAGAGTGGATGGACGCCTTAGGAGAGGACATGTTCAGGCAAACAAATTTTTATGAGGATGAGACAAAGGAAAGACCGCAAAGAGTGTATCTTCTCTAGCCTCTTTTGCGCAAGAAATTCAAGGACATGTAGTATGTGTTCTTGATGTTGGTCTAGGTTTTTGGCCTCGATAATGATGAAGAGGTCAATCCTTTCCATTTTGGCTTGGCTGTTGCACTCAAAAGGGATAGAAGCCAAAGGTACTATGATTTTGCTAAAGTGATAGCTGGGAACATGAGGGAACAATTGAAGAATTACAATACTAAGTCTAAATTAAGGTATTCTTCTATCTTGGCTCATTTGATTTTGCATCAAAATTTTGAGTGGCTAGGGAGGAATGTACTAGTGTCTAGGCTAGATGAAAGGGGTTGTCTCTAGCCAGTTTCTATATAGACCCATGTGCTTTCAAAGATAGGGGATTATTATTGGTTTGTAGATAACTTTCTGAGGTGCGTGCTCCAAGATTTGTTACCTCGCCCCATTGTTCGTTTCTCTTAAGAGGTCATAGAATGGATGGAAGATCCGCCGACCCCACTGGGTTACTTCCTAGGTGAGGATTTCACATTTATCGGATTTTATGGCTTTCCTGGGGAGTCTTTCTGACTCCCCAAATTTGTAACAGATAGGGTCTTTGCACTAGAGACATGCTGTTAGGTAACCGTCGTCAATAAGATTTATGGCGCCAGAAGGAAAAAAACAAAGATTTACCCGCTTCCCCTCATAATTGCTAAGATTCAGGTAATACTAACTAAGCAGAAGGCCAATGATGAGATCATGAATTTACTGGTAGCCTTAGGCTTGGTCCTCATTTGTGACAAGTGGGATTATAACCTGAACAAGATTTATAGTTTGAAACATTAGGTTCAGGAGTATTTCAAAAGAATGAGGAACCCAAGTTGAGAAAGTGTGGAGGTATACATTGACCTGGCTTGCATTCCCTTCCAGCGGCCAAAATGGTTAAGTTTCTATGAACTGCAAGTAGAGTATTCGAAGAACCTCCTAATGGAAAATTCCCTCAACATGCAGCTAAAGTGTAGGGGATGGTGAGAGAGGAAAAAGGTGGAATTCTAGAGATTTTGATAGGAGATGAGGTTCCTAGGTTCCCTATTCGGTAACTTTTATCCACTTGATGATGAATTTGAGGACATATATGATAAAGAAAGCTGATTTTGACAATAGTAATCCTAAGACAAGCCATCAAATTGACGAGGAACGAGTTCCACCTCAAGCTTCTAGATGTCAAGAATTCAACAATTAGAGAGACTCGAGATGAAGGGATTCACAAGCTCCATCCTCCTCTAGTGCCCAAAGTAAAGGGAAAAGAACCTGACGATCTCCAAGAGGATCCATTGTGGCCACTAAAGGCCAAGTCTCAGAAGGGTCTATTGCTAAAGGATAAAAATGTGTCAGTTCTAGTCATACAAAGAGAAGAAGGGTCTAAGACTTGGGTGCCCCTAACATACCATCCAGATAAGAAGAAGAAGTGGAGTTTGTCCTACAAAATGTTCTGACCTCTCTGTCTCAGGTAAGTTTCACTCTCCCTCTTCTTCCTATTTTTGTATCTTTGGTGAATCCCTTGCCTCCTCCTGTGGAAAGGAATCCTCCATCCTCGAACCCTAAGTTGGTAATCTTGAATGCACCCTTTTCTATTTTCAATGAACCCAATGAAGCTCCCCCGTGTGCTAAAGGAGCATCATACGTTGTGGCCATTGTTGTGTCTTTAATTTCCTTGTCAAGGGCCCCCATTGAAATGACTGAAACCACTACTTTACCCATCACTCCTGGCCCATCTACTTCCATGAAGGCACCTCTCCATCAAATTATTCTTGTGTTCATCCCTATTGGTTTTTCCCCCTGCTCAATTTGGTGTTCGACCCTTTTCCATGATAATGCTGCCTTTTGCATCCCTTCATGCTCATACATGTGAAGTTTCCCCTTCTATCATCCTTTTCGCACTGCCTTCTGGTGCTCCCATTGTAGTGCAAAGCGTCGATATCCCTCAGAATCTTTAGAGTCATTTTAATGCTACCAAGCAACCCCGATAGGCTAGGAAGTAGAAAATATTGTTGAAAAATGTAGAGAAGCCTACTACAAAGAAGATTGAAGCTTGCTTCAATGAAGAGAAGAACTCTCTACTTATTACTACCATAAATTTTCTCATTTCCAAGCTTGAAGGGAAGATGCAGATGGAAGATTATGAAATTCATGTTGTGGGCCTAGACTTGAACAAAACTCACCTGCACAACAAAGTGGTCTTAGCTAAAGCAACATAGAAGGTGGTATATGCTGACTATGAGAGGCTGGACAAGAAATTAAAGAAGCACAAGGTAGAGTTGGAAAATGTAAAGGAAACCGTAAGCAAACTATAGAATGAGATCCAAGCCAGAGAAGCTGAAGTGACCCGTGTAAGACAAATTCAAGGGTAGCAAGGAGACACATCTAAGTTTCTTGCAAAAGCTCAGAGTGAACAAGTTAAGCCTCGTGCTAAAATTAAAAATTTGAAAAGAGAGTTGAACAATGCCCAATCTCAAACTTTTGATGATAGTCGAAAGGCCTAGGTGGAAGCAGAAGAGTCAAAACAAGAAGTCAGAAGGCTAAGATCAGAATTGAAAAAATCCCTTCAAGAGAGAAGTCAGATGGAGGAAAGCACAAGAGAAAGAGAGGCTTAGTTTAACCAAGAGCTAAATGCTGCATGAGGATTTGGAGCCCTCCCAATAATGAAAAATTGGATATCCATGCATTGGGAGCAGATTGCAGCTGGTATTATCATTCTTAGGCCCACTTTACAATTTTTAAGAGATATTTGAGAATTGAATGCTAAGGTTGGTCTAATGGTTGATCACTTTATGCAAAATTGTTCATCCCAAGTGGCAGAATCACAAAGTTTCATTTCCAATTTGTGCATCACCACTGACAAGGCCCTAGTAAGAATGGGAATTCTTGATCGACGGGTTGCCTCCATCAAAGCTAATGAGATCATCAATTATCACAAGGTTGTGGAAAAATGTAAAGAGTTCCAGATGGTGTTGACTAAGCGAGTCAACGAGATCAAAAAGGACTTCGACATCTTGGTTACCTTCGAACTACCACCTCTTCTTTCACCAGATGAAGAGGCGTTGAAGGTGGAGCAGGTCACTAATGCAATCCGACACAAGATATAGACCTCTACAGAAATCCTAGGTTCGAGTGCAACTTCCATGGCTAATGATGTTGAGCATGATATTTATCCTCTTTCTTGACTCTATTATCACCTAGGAGTGGTTTCTTCCAGATGGGGATTCATCTCTTTTAAGGAGGTTTTTGATCTAGAGCAAGCATATAGGCCGATCCAAACCCTCATCCTACCAACTGATGCAAACTAGGAGGTGCAAAATTCTACTTTTGTGAAACTCCAAGAACAACCAGAGCTTTAGGTTTCTAACTCCGCAAGTGAAGACCCCCCGTGAGTCACCAGAATTGTGAAGCATTTTTTCCTTGATCATTTTGATTTTTGGCTTGTACAATGTTTTCAATTTTGAGTGTTCCTGCACTCAAGTAGAGTTATTGGAAAGGTGCACAATGTGCCTCATGGTGGCTATGCAGCTTTCATCTTTTGTCTTCCTTTTAGTGGAGAGTTTGGGGCATGTGTCATCTCGTCAAGGATTTTCTAGGGAGCTATATTCATGAGCTTGAAAGTGTCCACCTTTTTCACACATCACCTCTTCATTGTGGGAAAATTGTGTTTCCTAGAGAGTGATATTTTTGGGAGTTTGTCAGAGCTAGCTGGCCTTTATCTTTTCTTGGTTTACGGGATGAAAGCTTTGAGTCGATGCCTTTGGGTGATGTGATCGGTCAACTGGAATTTTTTGCCAGGCTGTTGATTTTAGGATTTGATCGTTTATAGGCCTCTATCTTTGCTAAATATATGAAAAGCATTAATGCGGTAGTTGAGAATTGATGAGAAAATATTGCTATGACCTAACCAAGGATCTACAATCGGATCATGTGCCATTAACTATCAACACCTAGTAGTATTGAATTTTGTGTTGAGACAACATTTTCTTTTTCTACAACTACATAAGAGAGGTGATGACACAATGAGGGGTTGGATTCCAAGTTTTAGTTTCCTTAGCTAAGGAAAAGTTTCTTTAGTTTTCTTATAAAATAGAATTATTTTCAGAAGCTTAATTGCATAAATACTTATCTCTGGAATGTTATATCTTTTAAGGCTTAAACTATTGTTAGATTGGCATCTGACCTTTGTTTTAAATTTCATTTGATGTTTAAAAGCATGAACTATTAAGGAGAACTTGTTGAGATTATGTATGTATGACCTTTTTCAAACTTTATTTCTTTATATTATTGTTTTGAATGAAACACTGTGTCTTGTAAGCTGAATTTGAATAGTTTGAGTAGTTGATTCCATGTTGTATGCTCATATGGTAGAGTAGTAACTTGTGAAAACTGGATTATGTCATTGGACT
This sequence comes from Sequoia sempervirens, assembly GCA_007258455.2. Classification (NCBI taxonomy): domain Eukaryota; kingdom Viridiplantae; phylum Streptophyta; class Pinopsida; order Cupressales; family Cupressaceae; genus Sequoia; species Sequoia sempervirens. The sequence goes on from VDFB02281195.1 coordinate 9,808, forward strand.
TCTCTTTTTTTTCTGAAGGGTTGTTATTTTACTATATTATGTTGTATCAAAAGAGAGAGTTTATGTGATTTTTGAATGTTTTTCTGTTACCCCTTAGAAATATTTATGTTTCATCAGACCTTAATGAACACTACCTGTGGGAAGATTTGAAAGTATGCACTGTGCTTTTTGTTAGCCTTTGTTCTTCATTCTCTTTCCAACAATGAAGGGTTGTGGCATTCTGTGTCTAATTTTAACAATCATAGGAATGGTTGGGTTTGAAATGTTGTAAAAGCATTGGCGCATCACCATTTTCATGTTTTATATTTACATTTACTTCTACCCTTTTCTCCAAACCCCAAAGAAGATTCATCTTTCTATAAAAATCCTGGAGGTATTTAGTGAAGCACAAATTGGTCCCCCACTCACTGAATTTCCCATAAGACTGTTGGAGAGGCACAAGCTTTGATGATCAACAAGAAAAAGTAATGGAATAAGAAAAATTATCTAGGTTAGTTAGGGGATGGCTTAGAAATAATATTTATTAGCTATGTCTTAGTGGTGAGAGTGTAGCCCTATATTTATTTATTTTGACAAACTAGCTTATAAGTACTGTCATATTTTATTAATTGAGTAGTATATGAGAGAGTTTATTATTCTGAGGTGTTGTGATTGTTTTGTATATTTATTCAAAAAACTAGAACAATCAAAAAATTAATTTAAAATTCACAAAGATATATTGAACCCCACAAATATAAGGAGTTGAGAATCATATCAAAGGAAATGGGTTATATACATGACAAAATATATTCCAAATATGGGGCATTTCATTACAATTTTGTATCAACCATTAGATTCTAGTGAGAATCAAAATTCCAATGAAAAGGGAGAGACTTCAAAAAATTTATGAGTTTTCCAAATAATCCTATGTTTAAGGTGAAGGTCAAGATTGATACAACATTGTGGATGGAGAGAATATTAAAAAATAGATCAATTAGCTCTTAAGGTTTATTTGAGTGTGCATATTTTCACCTTGGATAAAATTTTATCTCATTTCTAAATTAAGGTCGTAATAATATAAAGTCTATTGGTTTGATATTTTCTTGTACTCCATAATAACTTGGAATAATTTTAAATGATGAATTAGGAATAAATTCTATCCACATGTGCCATATAGAAGAAAGTATTGAAATATAAATTCTTAATGAAAAGGAAGGTCATTTACATAGAAAAATACATAAGTGAATTCCATATGAAGGACATTGTTAGATGAATAAATATTAATAAAATATATAATTGAGGTGTTTATAATTAACTTAGTAGGCTCATATTGTATTTTGCACTAGTTGACATAGATGAAGCATGTTCCCATGCTCATTTTCTTAAGAAAGATGGATTTTCTTCCTCTTTCAATTATAATTAATTTAACGTCAATAAAAATGTAAATTTAACAAGATTTTCTAAGAATAAAAATTTACATTTTGATCATTGTGGTAAGGATTTCTTGTAAATTTTTCATGTTGGAAAATACATCCAAAAAATAACCCTCACAAGTAAGATAAGAAGGGTAAGAAGAAAATTCACACCTTCTATGAATGAAGATAATATAGTCACAAATATGAATAAATAAATTGATGTTGATTCTAAAGGGGGTTCTAATTTATCATACACTACTACAAAGGTTGGTTTAATATCCAAATAATTATTATTTAACATTAAAATGGATGTAAACGGTACATGAAGGTTGATATAATTTCACAGTACTTTATGGATTAGTTAATTATTAAAAATATTGAACACCCCAAACATTTTAGGTTATAGGTTATGTCAAATAAGGTTTTAGTATGCTAATTTGTAAGAAATACAAGTTAATATATTTATTTGGAAATAATTGTATTCATGAAAACCTTTGATGTTTCTCCTATAAGTGTGTATTTTAATCTTAATAATTCCATTTATTTGTATGACTACAAGGTGGTATTCTATCATAGGGTTTCCAAATATGCAATCATCAAGAATGGTAAATATTTCATGTTTTATTTTTAGGATATAGAATAGCCTAAAAAGGCATTGAATTTTCATGTAATAGTTTTTATTTTGGAGACAACCAATCTATATTAATGTGTTACTTTATGGAAATAATTCCTCTTAATTTAGTTTTGAATAATTTTGTGTGGCAAGATTAAGAAAAACATATAATTAAGATCGTGAAAGTAATTTTTTCTAGAGGATTCTTTCTATCATATTTTAACAATTAGAGCTACTATAAAACTACACTATATAATGGCTCATTCATTGAATGCACCACTTTACTTGTTCTCTACCCTTGGACCAAATATATTTGGGTTTAAGAGGATCAAATCCACAAGTTCTAGATCTTAGTTGACTTTCTAGGTCTCTTAATGCCGGTATGGCTATTTATGGAATAATTGGATAACTATTAAGTGTCATATGCTTTAAGTGCAACCATTATTAAAAAAAAAATTGTATAAAGGAAAGCTTCCATTAATTTGGATCTTTTTAATGACTCAATGAGAATTATCAATATCTAATCTAGTAGTTAACAAGGTTAGAATAAAAAAATTAATATACCATTTTTTTTATCAAACTTGTGTTTTCTTAGCATTATGAAGAGAAAAAGATAAACTACCAATCTTTATTTATTAGAGTTGAATATAAACCAAATGACCCTCCTAGTTTTGACAATTTCCTTTCGTTAGTGAACATTGATTGGTAGTGAACATAATTATAAACATATATGCCCTTGATAAAAATTTCCAAGGGATTCTACATGAAATTCTAAGCCATCCATAATATATTTGCTAAATGTAGGGATTTAAATAGCTATGATGATTTGTGAAAATTTGGTTTAGCACAAAATTCACTCAATCAATGTTGTTCTATTAAAAACACATAACTAAATCCCTTTTACCACCTTGATAGTGACAATTATATATGATCTTATACTAGTCTTAATTACTACATATAGTAGGATGTAAATTCTATTATGGAGGAAGCTAGTGATTTTTCACAAAAAAAAATCATCTTTCATAAAAGGGTGGAAACTTCATGAAAAATTATAATAAGGACATTGTTCATTGTAGCCTTGATGTAATATAATATATTCACGATAGTGATAATAGAAACTTGAACCCATATGCTTGATGATTATACTATGTGGAGTGTTGGTGGGTTGGCATGTCATAAAAGAAAATATACTATTATCTATGTTTGTCAAAGTTTTGATGCTTTGGATATTGTCTATATAAAAAGTGAAAATCATAGATTTATTTTCTTAGATTCAATTCCCACTTTATGTGTCCTAACTATTTGATATTCTCAACAATATGTGAGTTTGTAACATGCTAGTGTAGTTATGCCCATTTTTTATGTTTCACTTTTTCTATGGTAAAATGGGGTTATAGTCCCAATAATAGAGAACTGCAAATACCTTTTAGCATTGATTAGTAAAATACATTTTAGTCTAGTATGACTAAATTAGAGTGTTATCTTCTTTAATAATAGCTTGTTGATGAACATCTTGAATTGATTTATCTTCTTAGTGGTGAATTTGACATGGTGAAATCCCCACAATAAAATCAATCCTCTTTCTTATGCATTAATGTGTTAGGGATGTGAAATATAATAGCTCTTACATAATAACCCTTTTATAACAAAGAGCTCATCCCTTCCCTCGTATAATTGTGCTAATGTGTGGTAGATGATAGATATATACCTTATTTGTTTACTAAGAATAATATGTAATGAAAATAATTATAACACGGTTCATGTAGATCAAAGCATGATTTTGCAATCAATAATGTAAGTTATGTGTATCAATGTTTTAAATCATACAAGTGATCCATAATCAACTAATTTGTTTTATGATACTTACTTTTCAAACGAAAATACTTTGAGATATAAGATCTCTCACTTTCTTTTACAATACATTACATGAGAACCTTGAGTGCAAAACTGAACGAATGATGAGCATCAAGATGAACCTTTTTTCTTAATGGTTACAAATTATGTTTTTGTGTATCCATTTCAATGCTGCGTTAGCTATTTATTTTTTCTTCCTCATCAAACATCATTAATATTTCGCGTTCTACTCGGCCATATCAGCACTGGAGTATTGGTCTGCATTGAAATTATAACTAGCACCTCAATGAGATGCAATGGTTACACCGATAACAGGATATACTCTGGCAATATATTGAAGGGAAAGGTTAAAAATCGCAAGAAAATGTATATTGCTTCTCTTAAGATTAAGTATTCATGGAAAAGTCAATTGATGATGGGGTGCGAGAAGATTTGAAAATGAACAAATGGAACTTTATTTAAATCTGTATGTTATGCTAAATGGTAAAAGGTTGATTGGATTAATTACAATTTTTTATGGCTTATGATATACCTTGTAACTGAAGGTAACATAATGGAAAATTGCATGTTGCAGGAAAATATTTTTATAATACAAAAACTATTTTATGACACATGAAACATTTTTCAAATACAAAATCTTTATATGAATAATATTTTTATAAGATAGCAGTGGAGAGGAAGAATTTTTCAAACGAGACGCCATTCAATTTCATCAAGTATTTCCTTTAAGACAAGTAGTTCCTGACAAAAAATGAAAACAAAGTTTGTTGCCAAAATTATGTGGGAAGCTTTTTCGTCAAATGCATCCCAAGTCTTGTTTTTCATTGCTCTCTTTTATACTATATAATACAATTTATTTTTCCTAGTATAGAGGTATTTTTCAAGGTTGTAAGAAATTGAGCAATGTAGTTTAGTGGTAAGGTGGGTCTCACTTTCAATAAGTCTTCCCAGCTCCAATTCCAGAGGCAAATATACGCAAGAAAGGTTTACAATTCCAAACAAACCATGTGATCACCTCTAATTAATCATTGTTGATATTTTACTTATTCCTACACACTCAAGCCAAACATTGCATTTTTATGTTCAATATGTAGTCATATATGAAGCATATAGTAAAATCATCCAACCACTTATAAACCATATTTTAATAATATTTCAATTACAACACCATCAAGATAATATGATAATACACTATTAAATATAATTTAATTGTTTATAAATTTCAAGTGGGATCATGAACACATCAACCAACATAAGTATTTGAAAATTACAATAAGACAAGAGTTAACACAAACAAACTTAATAGACAACATATGCACTTACATGCTTATTTTTATTAATACATACTTTGTGTTCTTACATGACTATTATTTGATATCCATTATTTTCTTGTCATGGGATAACAACCATTATGTATTCATAGGATTTATCATGCTTCATATTTTCCTTTCCTCCAATTTCCTACATACCATTGATGCAACTAATTGGATCAGAGCATATATTTTCACTAATGTTCATAAGATTGAGATTTTAGGTCATGACTTATGTTGCACAACTTAGACTCATTACCATACCTAATGCAATCTTGATCGCATCACTCTCTTGCAACCACGTAGAGTTCTATTGCATTATTGCAATCAATCAAAACACATTTCCTACATTAAGTGGAGTCACATTGCATTTTCATATTAAATGTTTCATATCAAATTGCCACATTAAGTGGAAATTTTTCATGTCACTTATCATGCAAAATGTTTAACCATTCCCCCTTTGCCTCTACTCATTTTTTATATACAACTAAAACTAATTGTTATTTGTGCCCTATAGAGTACTCATGTCATGTAGAGCACAAGAACAAGCTATTACTCCACATAGACCAATAATCCTTTTGAAATGTTTAGTTATTTACACAAATCAAAGTGGGGGAAAAATGGGATGGTGTAATTTGCATTACCCATATCAATTCTCATTTAGTTTTGGGCCCATTATGATTGAAAATCTTAATGCAATGACATGCCAATAAATGACATGCTCTTGTGCTAAGTTTGGCTCACAAACCATCCCTATTCATCTATACTTCAGTTCCTTTACACACATCCTCCCATATTCATCATTTATTAGCAATTCACCCATCATAAGTTCACACACAATTTCATATATTTGAACTCCTTACTTGGGACTAATCATTTTCCCTACCTAGTTAACTTATGCACCATTGAGGATTAAACTCAAAGTTTAAATACTCAAATTTAATTTCAAACTTTCTCACCCCCTTTCCACTATCCACTATGAGCCAACTCAACACATGTTTTTTGTGAAATGTTGTTACGTTCTGATATTTGAAGTACAATCAAATCATAAGAAAATATAGATTGGATACAACAAATGCATTAAAGAGCAAGAAACAATAATTCCAAGAATATTTAGTTTTGGGCCCATTATGATTGAACATCTTAATGCAATGATATGCGAATAAATGACATGCTCTTGTGCTAAGTTTGGCTCACAAACCATCCCTATTCATCTATACTTCATTTCCTTTACACACATCCTCCCATATTCATCATTTATTAGCAATTCACCCATCATAAGTTCGCACACAATTTCATATATTTGAACTCCTTACTTGGGACCAATCATTTTCCCTACCCAGTTAACTTATGCACCATTACAATTTTTAATAAAAAGAGAACAAATTCTATCACAATTTTTGTTGAACCTGTACAAATTTTGTTAAGTACCTATAAAAACAACCACATAAAGAAGATTAACTTTTACTTCACTCAATTTGAAGAATTTAAACACCAATCAGTCTTCTCTAGGGGAGACATGCTTGCCAAGCAAATCCCAAATTTGAGGGCACTACCTTCAAGACACTATGCTCTAAGTATGGGTCAAGCTGCTAATTACTATATGTATTCACTATATATTATTACTAATTGCAAAACTTACACTATTCATTAAAAATTCTAACAACATAATAATAACTTATTTACCTCACTAATATTACTTCCATCTAAATAATAAAAATAATTCTATCACTAACTAACCATAAGTAATTTTATTCTCCATTCACCCCAGTAATATTACTCCCATCTAAATAATAAAAATAATAATATCACTAACTAACCAGTATCAACAATAACAATATTAATATTTGTAACTAAGATTTCTCTCTCTGCTTTTCATCTTGATGATGGATCATGGAGTAAAAACTTGCACACAATTATTCCAGAAATCTTAGTTACATCTATCATGGACTGTGAAAACAAAATGTTATTAATATTAATATTTAGTCACAAATTTACCCCTTAATAATAATAATAATAATATTTACTTGCCTATTACAATAGTAATTTTTTTTTTACTGCTAAATCAACCAACAATAATGTTATTTATAACATTGAATTAAAAAAAAAATCATTTTTTAATTAGTTCGTTGCAATTCCCAAATAATAATAATATTCCCTTATGCTATATTTACTTCCCTCCATAATACTATTAGCCTTGTAATCCTCTAATGTCTCTAATCTCATTTAATTTAATTTCAAATACAATATTTATTTCAAATTCATCACTGATTAAAAAAGATCATCTTGGGTGCCACATTTAAACAAATTTAGCCCAAAATAATGTCCATAAAAAAGCATAGAAATAAAGTGTCAGGAATGCGTCAATACTGCCATTAATACCCTGCAGCAAAGTACGTCCATTCTCTTCTCATAGGTAAAGAAATTAAATGGGTTGCCAGGAACTAAATTTCTTTTTGAGAAATTACCTACTGTCAGTACCAATAACATGACGTGCTGGGTCAGGGCGGTGGATTTGATGTTAAGGATGACATTTTGAAAGACATGTTTAGAAGGTTATTCAGACTTTAATATCCTCTACTATTGCGCCCAGGCGAGGATTGCGCTGCAGCATTGCTTGTTGGATCATTTTATTACCAAGTGCAGTAATAACACTGCATATAAGGATATTTAGTTATAGATTGAGTGGCCTATATTTATATACATAAAGATATATATATTTACATTCTTAATGGGTAAGTGCATTAAAGTTGAGTCCACAAACGTGGAAGT
>VDFB02281196.1:0-63771 GCA_007258455.2 Sequoia sempervirens
GGGACCAATCATTTTCCCTACCCAGTTAACTTATGCACCATTACAATTTTTAATAAAAAGAGTACAAATTCTATCACAATTTTTGTTGAACCTGTACAAATTTTGTTAAGTACCTATAAAAACAACCACATAAAGAAGATTAACTTTTACTTCACTCAATTTGAAGAATTTAAACACCAATCAATCTTCTCTAGGGGAGACGTGCTTGCCAAGCAAATCCCAAATTTGAGGGCACTACCTTCAAGACACTATGCTCTAAGTATGGGTCAAGCTGCTAATTACTATATGTATTCACTATATATTATTACTAATTGCAAAACTTACACTATTCATTAAAAATTCTAACAACATAATAATAACTTATTTACCTCACTAATATTACTTCCATCTAAATAATAAAAATAATTCTATCACTAACTAACCATAAGTAATTTTATTCTCCATTCACCCCAGTAATATTACTCCCATCTAAATAATAAAAATAATAATATCACTAACTAACCAGTATCAACAATAACAATATTAATATTTGTAACTAAGATTTCTCTCTCTGCTTTTCATCTTGATGATGGATCATGGAGTAAAAACTTGCACACGATTATTCCAGAAATCTTAGTTACATCTATCATGGACTGTGAAAACAAAATGTTATTAATATTAATATTTAGTCACAAATTTACCCCTTAATAATAATAATAATAATATTTACTTGCCTATTACAATAGTAATTTTTTGTTTACTGCTAAATCAACCAACAATAATGTTATTTATAACATTGAATTAAAAAAAAAATCATTTTTTAATTAGTTCACTGCAATTCCCAAATAATAATAATAATATTCCCAAATAATAATAATAATAATATTCCCTTATGCTATATTTACTTCCCTCCATAATACTATTAGCCTTTAATCCTCTAATGTCTCTAATCTCATTTAATTTAATTTCAAATACAATATTTATTTCAAATTCATCACTGATTAAAAAAGATCATCTTGGGTGCCACATTTAAACAAATTTAGCCCAGAATAATGTCCATAAAAAAGCATAGAAATAAAGTGTCAGGAATGCGTCAATACTGTCATTAATACCCTGCAGCAAAGTACGTCTGTTCTCTTCTCATAGGTAAAGAAATTAAATGGGTTGCTAGGAACTAAATTTCTTTTTGAGAAATTACCTACTATCAGTACCAATAACATGACGTGTTGGGTCAGGGCGGTGGATTTGATGTTAAGGATGACATTTTGAAAGACATTTTTAGAAGATTATTCAGACTTTAATATCCTCTACTATTGCGCCCAGGCGAGGATTGCGCTACAACATTGCTTGTTGGATCATTTTATTACCAAGTGCAGTAATAACACTGCATATAAGGATATTTAGTTATAGATTGAGTGGCCTATATTTATATACATAAAGATATATATATATATATATATATATTTACATTCTTAATACCGGAGTAGGTGTTCTAGTGTTTCCTGATCAGAATAACCACATCAGTAACATGGTCTATTTGTTGTATTACCCATTTTAGTGTAATAGGTTAAATTAAGCATTTTATGTCAGTGAGAAAATATTTGAATGTCTAGAAAGATTCACTTGTGCATCATGTATGGCTAACGCCCTCTTGAAATGGGTAGCCATCACTTGCTCCATATCTAATTGCAATATAATTAAACATACATTATAATTTTCTGCCTTCAAGCTCTATATGATGCAACTCCTCATTGAGCATTCCCTAATTGGAGGAAAAAAAATAGCCATATACATACCACCAACAAAAAATGTATACAATTTCCCAACACAGTGATAAACACAAAGCATCAAAATTTACATAGTCTAAAGATTGAGATAAACCCTCTATAAGAGAGCATGAAAACATTGCATTTCGATTTCTATAACAAAATTCGAACAAACTCAATTGCATTTCTGGAAATATACTATTAAAGACATTCCCAAAGTTAACTCTGATAGGATAATTAATATTCATCTAAATAATTGCATTTCAATATTTTATTGACTGCTAAATAGACCAAATAGTTAAAGCTCAAAGGATGCTCCCAGCATTTTCTTGGAAAAATAACAATGTTGGACCTGCAAGATACTACCACTTGTTAGAAGTTGTCCACAGATACTTACAAATTTCAAGTTGACATAGCAATCCTGATTATTTTTTACATTTTCAAAAGCCGCCATCTAGGTTACTTATCTAATGAATAATCTGTTTAGATTGAAAAATGTCCAAAACAAGTACTTACAAATAAATATAAACAGGTAGTTCACCAAAGACTACACTAATAACCCTGGATAATGAAAACTATGAAATTCGTCTTTTGATAACAAATTTGGAAACAATTAACACATGCACCTGAAATGACATTAGATAATGGTACATTAAACTGAGAATGGACATTCAGGAAACATTTAATTGTGCCTGACAAGCTACATGAGAAGACCTGTGAGGTGAAATTTATAGAAAAGATGAAACAAAAACAATGTGGAAATCCCACACATGCAAATTCCTGAAATGCCTCAAACAAACAGAGCAATAAGCGGGTAAGTAATTACCATTGGTAATTACAACAAAAATAGCATACAACAACCAAATTGACAAACCCACAAATATAACCTGCAGGATGTTTTTTGGATATCCATTGTACATGAATAGCCGATTGACTTCACGCACAAATATAGGTTACTCAATAGAAACAAGGTTGGGGAAAGAAAAATTTGTACAAAGATAATCCTTACAAAACTACGAGTACATCACAGTCAACATGAACAAAAGCTTCACCAGCTCCGTCAATAGGATGTCTAACCCACAAAATTACACTATAGACAACAGCTAAGTTCGTATGTCAGATATTGTTATCACTGACTCATTCTGCCATATAGAATAAGTCTCCACATTTTTTGTGGGGTAATTATGGGGAAAATATCCAATTCCCACCAACAAATAATAGAATAAAATTTCCATTGAATTAATAAGATGACAAATAACAGATGTTGTAGATGCAAAATCGTAAATTATTTGCCAAATCTGCAAAACATTAAAATTCCAATATTTGAGCCACAAACAACAGCACATCGACAATGCAGACTTACTCTCTACATGTGAGAAAGGATCTACATTGTTCATGTGTTGTTGTGTGTTCTTCAAACATCCTGCTCCCACCAACACTATCCAAATTAAAATTTCACTGAGTGAGAACATTTAATAGCAGGACAGTAGGTCACATAGCAACAACTGTTATCATCAACATGTACCGTTCCAATATGCAAATCTTCAAATTGCACACAAACTGGATTACAACATTTATTTCCACCTGTATGAAGCAAGCCTGTCCCAGTGACGGGAGCAGTTTGTTGGCCAAACATCTTGCTCCCACTACCTATTGGTAAAATATAATTAAACTGATGTCTGCAATCCTAAATCATAGAGCACCATTGTATTATAAAGAGTTCAACAATTTTGCAAATGCTCAAGTTCCAAAATCTAACAAACAAACTGCATTAAATCATACATTACAACATGTATAAAGCATGCATGCAATGGTGATAGGGATGCAACTTATAGACCAGATATCCTACCCCAACCTCCTCCATACATTTCTAAAGAATTCCCCAAGTCCACAAGTTGGGAAAGATTTTAGGGCATGAAAAAAGATTTGGCCAAATAAATAAGAAATAAATGTGATAAAATTCTGACAAAAAATTCAATTTGAACTTAATGGATGTATGTTTTGTCAAATCCAATAACTTCATCTAGCCTTTTATAAAACTTAGCAAATGTTTTGTTAATAGAAAATTTTCTATATAGAAATCTAATTTCTGAGCATTTTGTTAAAATCAACCAAGATTGAAAAATATAACACTTCTCCCTTATGACTTTTGTTGCACAAACAACATCATTTAGTAACTGTCCTACCAACTGATTCACACAATCCACACCTCTTCGGTGTTGTTGGTTTTAGGAGGAGAACTCACTTCCAGGAGAGAAGATTTCAACATAGACAAATTATAAACAGAGTGGGTTTACAATATACAGAACAAAAACAAAATGTCTCATTGCTACAGCAATATCAAACCATTCATGCATTATAAAACACTAAAAAAATTTCATACTGTTCTCATGAAACTTTTCAATAAAACTGCTAACAAAACATTTGTTTTGAAACCCACATTTATCATATAAATTTGCATAGTAAGATGAGAAAACAAGCAATACTATATTTGCATTATATTGTATGAACAAAATAGAGTCACAGGTCTTTACAAAAGAACTGACCAGTGTTGGAGATCAGATAAAATGAAACATCTCAGGCTATCAAATTATACTATTGGAGCCTCTGCACAAAGAACCTACAAGTGATAGACCAGCCGCATACCATACAAAAATGGAATCCTTTTCTATAAAGCAAATCCCTTGTTTTTACATACTGTTGCATGGAGGTATTAGGGAGAAAGACATTAACAAGTGTCTTGCTGCTTCCAGGTGTCAATTTTTTTTTAAACTCAACGTATTTACATGCCTAATATATATTAAACATTTGGATTAAAAAGGGACATCAAACCTATTAACTGTTAACCATAGTTGGGCGGTGGAGAATGCAACATGGCTTCCTCAAACAGCTGTGTTGGCATTAAGCATTAGTGCCTTCAGGCGTACCGTCATCCTTTTTACATTTCTAATAAACATCCCAAGTGAAACAAATTATAAAGATAGTTTGTGGATATGCTAGTTTGGTACTTTAAATAGATCTGAAAAAGAGTATTAGATTAATAGAATTACCTTGATTACCAATTTGTAGGAATCTTTTCGATCAAGCACCTAAAAGGCAAGAATGACTAAAGATGAAGCTATAGTAGATGGCCAAAAACGGACCAGCTGACGATCTACTAAAGACAGGCATGACAATTATTTAGCCATCTTCTCAAGCTCCACATCTCCTCTCGCAACCATGATTTTTCAGCTGCTCATAAGGTATGGAACTAGGAAGCCCTAAAATATCCGCTGCAACACAAAACAATAATAAGAAGCCGCACATAACTTAAAGCCCTTGTATTACACGATTTCTGAGTGCAACCCCAAAAATTGGTCTGGATTTTAGTAGAAGAAAATCTGCCTGCAAGGTAGCCAGGCCATTTCAAACCGTATGGCTTTCTCCACAGCTAGTTTAGTGTTTCATTGTACGAATCATGGTTCCCGTTGTCTACAAAAGAGTCTCCAAAAACAAATAAGGCTTCTTCCTTCTCTGCGTTGCCTTTTCCTGCGAATCGATAAAATCAATAATATCATGCAAGCGAACCATAAAAAAGAGGCTTTGAAAGTGTTAAAATCATCACACCTGCAAATAAGTTGAGAAAGCTTAGCAGAAATAGAGAGCTGAAATACATGGTCCATCGCAACTTTGCCGCATATTCTAAACCCTGCCATGCCAATATCAGAGCTCAAACACGCAACCTGATAGCTAGTGAGTGATTTTCCCCTAAATTATTCATCACAGGGAAACTCATCGGCAGAGATGAAGCCGTAAAGCCTCCTTCATTGCTTGTAGTTGGTGCTGCCGAGGCAAAGTACATCTCTTCTAGGCACCGACACCATCCTCATTAACGCCTAACAAATATCGATGCAGTAATGAACCACCAACCTATTTAACAAAGGAATGTACATCGTACGCCCAGGAATTCCACCGGAATAGTCCATCGGCATCAGATAGTAAGACTTTTCTGGTTGAATTCTCATCTATAATAGCCTATCGGCTAATAAGTTAAAATTTTAGAAAGTGTGTACGAGATAAGTGCAGCCGCTTGTAGCCAAGAGAGTTTGAGGCTTAAAATTAATATACTTGGAGAATTCTCAATTGTACTATCAATGTAATTGATACAGGTGCCATCTCTTCAACTTGATATTTCCTCTTGAATTTAAAGAATACTTAAAGCTGTAGACATATGATTGAACTATGGAAATATGATGGCTCTTAACTGAATTGTAATCATAGAATTGTTTGGATGGGAGGAGAAGTTGAGGAGGCTGATAAAGTGTGCCAATGATTAATTTTTGTAACTGATTTTTGACCCCACCATCCCTTTGCCAGCAGACAGGTTGGGACTAAGTAGTCCCGATTTAGCAGAAATAATGACATATAGCAATGACTGAGAAGTGATAATAAGTAACAATGGAACATTACCCATGTGTTCGGTAATCATCTTCCATCGAGAGTGGGTTAACAATGCTTTCATTGGGGCGGGGTCCTAACTCAGTTGGCTAAATCTTTCTTGTTACAGGAGGTTGGTCACGAGGTCTAGTCTCCCCCACCCCTGTGGTACTAGAGGGCATCTTGCGCTAGTGCTGCCGGTCACGTTAAAAAAAACAATACTTTCACTTTTTATTTTTACTATTTCATTATAATTATGTTGTATTCTTGGTGTTTTACCAGACTTCCTACGCTTCCTTCTTCTTCTGTTGTTAAAGTCTATATTATTGCACTTAAGAATTTGTGTCATTTAAATGCCACATTTTATTGTTTATTTGTTTTATTTATGTAGTTTGAGGTGTTTTATAAGGTTTGGAATATTATGTTGTAATCATGTAAATACAATGTAAAATACAATCAATATATATTTAAAAAAAAAATTTAAAAAATATTTTTTAGGTAAATAAAATATTGAATTCTTAAGTAAATAAATATAAACCTTTAAATAAAATAAAGTAAGCAATATGAATAAAATAATATAATTCATTTAGTAGAACTCTTTTTATTAATTTCTTTATATCTATGTTGTCCTTTTGGTGTTTTACAACACTTCCAATGTTCTTTCTCGTTTTGTTTTTAAAGTCTACATTATTACATTGAAGTATTTGAATCACTTCAATTTAAAATTAATGTTAGAGAAGTGTTTTAAAGTGGTTAACATTTATTTCTTGTTCTATTTTTAAACTTTACATTATGGAATGCAAAGTATTAAATCACTTTATTTTTTTAAAAGAATATTTTATTTAATTATGTTGAATGGTATTTGAAAGTGGCAAGATAGTATAGAGTATTATGTTGTGATCATGTATAAAAAGTGAAACAAAGTCAACACATATTTATAACTTAGCATATCTATTTTTAGAAAAATCTATATACAAGATGTTTAGAAATATAATTTTTAAAATATATTTTTTATTGAGCTTTTTATTAAACTCGAATAGACACCTCAATAATGATATCTCTTGATATATTTTACTTACACTTTTTATAATATTTTACCGTACATGATCGTAAGCTAGTTTGTATTCCCTTTCTAGTTGAAACAAGGTTATCTCTAGGTCAATGCCCTAAAATTGATGATGAACCAAAAGAGATGTGAAAATTTTCATATTGTCAATGTTGTAGGAAGCCTTATGTATGTCATGGTATGTACAATATTTGATATTTACCTAAGCAATACAAACTCTTAGTAGGTTTATGGTAAATCCTAGTAAAGAACATTGAAGTTATGTGAAAATGGTTTTTAGATGTCTACGTGGGACTTCTAACCATTGTGTTTGTTATCATGGATCTAATGATGTTCTAATGATGGTTGAATTGAAGGAATTTGTTGATTTAGTTTGGGATAGCGATGTAGATTGTAGGAGGTTCATAAGAAACCAACATTACTTTATTTAGAGGAGTAGTTAGTTGGATAAAAAATAATAATTCACAATCATGTTGTTGACTATAATAGTAGATTATATGGTTGCAACACATGCTAGTAAAAAAGGAGTATGGTTAGAGAGATTGTGTTTAGGTATTGGTTTTTAGTATAAACAACTAAGGATTGCATGTGAAAATAAGAGTCCCATCTATTTAGTTAATAACCTAATTTATCATTCTCATACAAGCATATTGATGTTTTTTTAAACACGGGTTTTTGGTACCCTAATTTATTCTCACTTCTAGGGTCTTTCACCTAAAAGGAAAGGGATAGGGTAAAAAATGGCTATGTTCACACTCAAGATTAATGTAAAATGAATGAAATATGCTTAGATGAGATGATCTAAATGCAAAGGACTGATAAAATAGATTGATTTGGTATGCAAAACTAAGAAATGCAAAGTGTTTGAAAACATGCTCTGATATACAAAAAGAACTAAAAACATAAACAAACAATAACAAAACTTAATGAAACTGAATGAGGTGCACCTGGAGGCTAAAAGCTTATGTGGAGAGGTTTTGGAATGCTACAGAGTTTACTGTTGAATCCCACTATGACTCATTCGCCACATATGGTGAATTGGTCCTATTTTTGGTGAAAAACTACCGAAACAAGTTTTGGGATACCGAGAACAAAAAAATTCAGAATTTTTTTTTTCTAGCCTGGCAGTTGGAATCATTCACCATTGATGGAGAATTAGTCCACTTGCAGATTTCTAAAAAGTCAAGGGTCAACTTTGTGGGTCCTAATTTGTACTTTTCTGCCTGATAGGTTGCTGGATCCGAATCTAGAAAATTTGATGGGAAAGTGTTCTCCATGCTTCAAATAGGGTTTTATTGACTTTGAATGATCTTTGAAAATTTTATGACACTTTTAATACCTATCTATTTGAAAAATTTGCATACAAGACCTACAAAACACACACGCAAAGAAGGTAAAAAGTGTTCAAGGTTAGAGTATAGGGGTTTTCCTTGGTCAAACCTCGGTTTGGTAATCAAACCCTTAAAAATGAAATAAAATAAAGAGATAATGATGAAGAAATAACATGCAATGTCATAAACTCACCAAACCCTTGATGTTGAAGTCTAAAGATATGCTACTCCAAGATGCTTGAATGCTTGATTGAATGATTGAGGATGCTAGAATGCTTGAATGCTATGATGGATTGAATGCATGAATGATATGATGGATTGAATGCATGAATGAATAATTAAATGAATGGGGCCTAAAATGAATATAAAATTATATATTTATACACAATTATGCCCTAATTTCTCGAAAATACATCATAGGCCAACCTTAGGTCTTAAGAAACAAAAACCCGCCAGTAATTTGAATTTATTTTAATTTTTGTGCCAAGAGGGACTCATTCGACCCTAATCGCAAATGGGTCCCACTTAAGGCATGTGAATGGGTGTTGGGAATTAAGTTGTCTTAAATGATGTTTGTCAGGTTAAATATTTAAAAATACACTTAATTAAGGCCTGCAAGTGCATAAAGGAGCCAAATAAAGCATAAGAAAGGTGTATTTATTGATGGAAAGCCTAGAAAAGTGTGAAGGTATGTTACAAGACTTTATAACACTTTAAAATAAGACTTGGTAAGTATAAAAAGGGGGTATGTAGGTGAATTATAATAATAAGATTCTAGAAAAGTGTGAAAATGTGTTACAACACTTCACAACACTTTTACAAGACATCATAACGTTTTAATGATTCATAAAGATTCAAGACCTAATGTGAATGTGTGAGCCACATTGCAACATTAAATCAAGGTAAAATCAAGCCAATTAAGCACAAGGAGGGACAAAACAAGAAAAAGTGGAAGGTTTACTTTTTTTGTGTCCACAATTTTGATGTTATAAAAGAGAACACCTCAAAGAATGTTTTAGATTCCCTCACTAAGATAGTCAATACAGAGAAGTTCAACTGGTATAGGGAGGCCATAGGCCTTTTATCTTCTATAAATTAATATAATAGTGTTGTAATATTTTAGTGTTGTTCTCTTTTACTCTTGCAAGGTGTTTGGAAAGTGGGGTAAGTGCATGGAAAAGGGGGAAAAACTAGAGACCAGCCTTGAGATTTTTAGCAAAATGCATTTGCATTATGAAAAATATTGTAAATATGTGCTTAATGTGTATGTATTTTTTTCTCTTTGCATTGAATTCAAATTTTTAATGATCTATGCCCATTTAGGTTTGGATTTCTAATCTTAAGGCTGAGAAATCTCTTGTAGCTCCTAAATTCATCTTTTTAATATAAAACAACAAGAATTTGAACTTCAACCTCATAAAGTTTTACATGTTCCAATAAAAATTTATGAAACTATCACCAAAATAAAGAGACACATCCTATCTTTTTAACCATACAATTTTTTTATTATTATGAACAAGTAAGGAATATATTTTTTATTTTCTTTGAAAAGTGCCTTCATATTCCTCTTTTTAAGTCCTGTCATTTCCACAATATATGTTGTAGCCCAAAATTTCTTTTTTCTATCTCTAGTGGTCCCTAGATCCAAATTGGCATAAGAGTTCTTACCCTTCATCCCCATGTATGCACTTAAGATCTCAAAAGTTTCTAAATATTGACAGATAATCCAAAAGAAGTACAAGTTTTTATCCAAGAATTATAAGAGTAGTGGGAAAAGAAAGAAGATGATCATATTAGGAATCTTCCTCAAATTCATAGTAGCTAACACAATCATTCAAGGATGACTATCTTTTGAAAATTCTCATAATACTATAGAATCATCTATTCATAGAGTGTGATACATTTTTTAATATTATATAAGACTTCATTTGAAGGATAACCTATTATAAGGATAATCCTTATCATGTAAATTTTTTAATAAAATGAAATTATTATTTCTTATAAATATGTAATTTGGGAAAATAATACTTTAGAACCATATATATACAAGTGCAATATTTGAGAAACTTGATAGTAATTTTTTTATGCTTTGTAAAGATAATTATAGTCCAAGTCTTGTGTGTATTGAATATGCAATTGTTATGATATATGCAATTTTATTATTCATATGCATGTGCTATTCTTATGTGAGTTATTTTATAAATTAAATATATATTTATAGTAATTATAAGGTTTGCAATGTGATTGTTATTAATTTAGGTGTTAACATACAATTTATAGTTTGTGAAAATTTACCTGGAGATGTGTGTGTTTTAGCTTGATTTCCATGTTAGTTATAAAAGATAAAATATCCCATATAAAATTTATTGGTCTCCTATTTTTTAGTGTCAGAATCATCCTCTTGTGAAGACTCCCTAGGTTCGTGCTTTAAAATTTTTAAGAAAGGGGTTCCAAAAACATCCTATATTTTTTCTCTATAACCAAAATTGTTTTGTAGAGTTAGGTATAGATCAATTAGGGGGGTTGTCATATTAGGGTAAAATACTAAAATTTGAAGTATAATCCCAAGTTGTGAGTGCCACCAGTAAACATTGATAAAAATTGTAGGGTTTACATATGGTTTCTAAATCTGCTAAAATTATTTAGTCTTAATATAGCTCAAACATTACACCTCCAATACATAAGTATTATTTCTTTTATAAATTTTGACTCATTGATCTATATATATATATATATGATTGTTTTATGCTTCATTCTATGCACATTTAAAGAAAAAATACTTCTTTTATTAGTTTTATGCATTTTATATGATGTGTATGCTCAATGCTGTAATTTCTAGGATCTATTCACTTTAGAAAACCAAAAAGGAATATTGAATAATAGTAAAAAAAATATAGAACTTATAGTAGTCACTCTAGGATATATTTCCACCAATTGATTTTTAAAAGTTTATCTAATTTATAAAAAAACGGGGTGCACATAAGAAACTATGTCATATTTTACTAATAAAAATAGGAAGATTTTACATGTGTGTTCACAATTTCACTACCATTACCTAAATTATTTTTTAAATATATTTAGTAGTTTAGAAACTAGATTTAGAGCACTATAATTCTTGTTTTTATTGCATCTTCCAAATTTTAGTGCATGCATCTCAAATTATTCATACAAGTTAATCTCTAGTTGATTCTAAAAAAATGGCCACTTTTGATCCCTATTTTGTCCCCCATTTTCATACACTTACCTAGTGAAAAAATGTTGGAACAAGGTCTCTCAAACTTCTTATCTAAATGTTCAATTCTTGATATTTTGTATGTTTTTCTTTCCTTTTTTTCCTTTCATCTCCCCATGGAAAATTTAGTATCACACTTTGGAGTGGACTGCTTTTCCTCACATGAGGATGTAGAAATATCACTTGATTTTTTCTTATTCGGATGTGTTATTGTTTGGGAGGTTTGTAAAAGCATCTTGAATAGTCTTCATGAGGGCTATATATATGATACATTCTTATGATGTGTGTGAGCATGTAAGAGTGAGACTACATTAGACTATTGAATAGCCTTATGATAGTGTTGAACAATTGAATTGAAACATCTAATACATGGAAGAATAAGTAAAAAATTGGATTCCCAAGTGTGGGTAGTCATTTATATTCTATGTTATGATACTACATGATATCATACATGGAATATGTTATTAATAGAAATGGGCATCTTAGACCAAGGGGTGTTTTTATTTTTTAGTCCAATTAATTTGGATGTCATAATTCTCTTGGTTTGTAACTAGTTTATGAAACCATCCCATGGTTTTATCTTGTAAAATTATTCTATAAATTTTAGCTTGGTCTAGGATTTTGTATATTCTTTTTGTAGGTTGTAATAATAATTCAAAGTATTACAAAAAATCAAGGAAACAATTTGTATTGTTATAAATCTTTAGAGGATGAATACGAGATTTATATCTCTTTATGTGCACTTTTTCTCACTAGGGTTTCGCCACATGTATCGAGTTATGATTTGCATCTCTTTTATGGATATTTATATTTTAATTCTTAATTTATTATGGCTTATGTACGTGGATTCTTTAATTTTACAAAATATTTTCACTTGTTAGTTATATCATGTTCTTATATTTGAGAGAGTTAATAATTTATTATGAAGTTACTAGCAACAACAAGAAACTTTGAGTTGATATTTTTTAGTGACTTAGCTAGAGAAAGCCACCTTAGCAAGAGGGACCAGGTCATTTTTATATATATTGTTGCATTTGGCTACATTGGTCAGGTCATTAGGTTTGGTATATATTTTTAGGTTAAGTATTTCTTCTCAAGTACATAGATTCCAACCCTCTTCCAAAATGGGGATTTTACTTACATGAGATTAAGGACATGAACATTGTATGAGAGGATAATCCTTGATTTTATGATCAAGGGATTTTCATTTAGTTTTTTTGTTTTATATATGGTACTCTATGTGAAAAGTAGAGGGTACTAGATTTAATATCTAGATATTATTTTATATGAGAGGAGATTTCAACCTTAATACAAATTAATCGATGGATATGAGTGGAATATATATTTTTTAAATCAAGAAGGGTACTAGTTTCAATCTCTAGAAAGTAATTTAGATGAGAGGAGGTTTCCACCTTAATACAAATTTAGTGGTGGATATGAGTGGGATATGTATTTTTCAAGTCAAGAAGGGTACTAGACTCAATCTCTAGATATCATTTTATAGATTAGAGGAGGTTTCCACCTTAAAGAAAATTCATAGGTGGATATGAGTGGAATATATATTTTTCAAATCAAGAAATATATAATGGCCACAAGTTAGATTTATTTCCCTAACAAAGACTAAAGGGGCATTGTGAGATCTACAATATCAACTCAAATGGGGAATTTAAGCACACCTTGTTTATAGAAATTAAATTCATGGGTCCAAGAAGATAAAACAAAAAGGTTGTATTACCTAAAGTGGTTTATAAGCATGTGCACGTAATATTGTTCTCTAATACAAAACTAGAAAAATCCCTTGTTAAGATTACATGGTCTCAAATGATCTTGATGCATTTGAGGCTCCTAGGTAATAAAAGATTACTTTAAGGGAAAAATGACTAGCATCATGATTAATTAAAGTATAGTTCTCACACCATTGCAAATCAAAGTCAACATATTTATAAAAAGAATATATGAGTATATATTGTTACCTCATCATAGACCTTGGGTTAAAAAACCAAATTCTCTTTGGATTTATCTTTTCTTTCATTCAAAACTAAATTTATAGAATGTAGAGCAAGAGACATATCTATATAATTAATCCATCATAAGGGAGGGATTGGATGGAAAATTAATATGAAAACCATATATTATCTTGTGCAAATGGTATGGAAAAATGAGAAGGGTCAAATAATAAACTCTATATCATACTAAAGTTAGATCATTAAATTTGTACAATCTAGAGTAGATCTTTCATAAGTACACTCTATATTTTCATATCAACATAATGATATAATAGATTTTGCCATCTTAATGGGTTGTTACATTTGCAAAATCTCTAATTATTCTAAGCATGTCAATCAGGAGATGAATATTTATGTAATTTATATTTTTATGTAAGAGTGTCATTTGATTGAAGAGGCTTCATTAAGGAGAGAAAAGGTAAAAATTACACACATGTTTCTCACTTAGAGGACATATAGAAGTGTGCACATGAGAAAAATGTGAGGGAATTTTTTTTTTTTGAATTAATGTATCCAATTATAAAGTTTAATTTATTCAAGTTACCAAAAGATCTTGAAAGGGATATTGAAGAAGTGTGGTCATCTACATTTGAAGAATATTGACACATAATTCAAAATAATTACAAGTTTTTATCAAAGAATTATAAGAGTAGTGGGAAAATAAAGGATTTGATCATATTAGTAGTCTTCCTCAATGCCATAGTAACTAACACAATCATTCAAGGATGACTATTTTTTGGAAATTCTCACAATACTATATAGAATCATCTATTCATAGAGTGATATGCATTTTAGAATATTCTATAAGACTTCATTTGAAGGATAACCTACTATAAGGATTGAACACAAGGAAATAGGTGTGTCCCCCTTTTAGGAGATGGACAACTTAGGGGACCTATTTCACTTTCTAACTCATTAGGAAACCCCAAAGATCCTTCAACCAAGTGACTTAATTGAGGGAAGGGGACACACAAGGGGGCTTCCTTAGGTGATTAGATGGGGTTTCACCATTAAATGAAGCTTCAAAGGAGAAATGAAAACTCTATGCAAAAATCATAGAAAGTTAAGAACATGATATTATACTGATAAACAAAGAGAAACAAAAAAGTACCTGGAGGAGTGAAGATGTCTAAACAAGGTCTAAAAACCTTGAAAATTATTGTTTTTGAAGTGCACTAGGACTGATACACTAGACTAGGAAATTTAATCCTACTACAGGAATCTGGAATCTTCTGGTGACTGTCCAAGATCTACAGAAAATTGGCAAAAAAAGGGTATATTGGGACTAATATGCCAGGTTGGGCGTATGAGTCCCACTTTGTTGCAAAGTGTCCCGAAAAAGTGAAAAGTGTCCTAGGAGTAGAATTTTGAATTGAAACTTTGTGAGCCTCTGAATATGGATTATATAAGCACATTCCCACTAGTTTCATGTTAATAAGTTGGATATTTTTCTCTAGATCTGAGTTTCCATGAGCCTTGGCAACTTCTTATGACAACTTTTCAACTTTTGCAACTTTTTCTTTGAAGGATCTTCAACCTTCAATTCACTTAGATCTATAAACACACATCAAGAAAGAACAATGTTGTTTTGTTAAGGAATAGGGGTTTTCCTTGGTCAAACCCCATTTTGGTAATCAAACCTTGAAATGAAATAGAAAAGCATGAAGGAATGATGAATGAACAAATGCTTGTAACAACTCATCAAACCTTGTTGAAACCTTGGATTACAAATATGAAAACTAGCATGAAGTGGCCTCAATGAGTGTAGATCTTGATCATGAAACTTGAATAGGATAATGGCTTGAACACTTGATTATATCTTGAATGCTACATCAACATATTAGCTCAACAACATGCATGATGCACTAAGTCTTTGACATGGTAATATGGACCTTAATTTCTGCAATAATCTTCTACAAATATTCCTTTGAATGCCTTCTTGAATATTCTTGAATACTCTATAATTCTCTTGTGAAATCTTAGGAGGCTTGACTCAAAATTTATAGGAGAAATTATGTGAAACAACCTTGTATTTATACTTCTTTTTTTCTTCATGTATAGATCTAACCTAGAATGAGTGTGAGTTAAAGGAGCGGGTGGATGAATGGTGTATAAAACCTTTGAGCCTGCTTGAGATGTATGAACTCTCGAAAACACTACAACTCACAAAGATGAAAGCATCAGTTGACTTTGTTCGAGTTGTTTATAAGTATGTGCACCTTCTAGGTTTCATTAATATAAACCTAGAAAAACCCTTATTAAGATTACATGGTCCTGTATGATATTGATGCATGAGGCTCTTAGGTAATCAAATATCACTCTAAGGGAGTACATGAATAATACTAAAATAAATTAAATTATAATTCACATACCATTAGAAATTAAAGTCAACATCTTTATAAAGAGAAAATATGTAGGAGTATAATATGGTTACCTCATCATAGAACTTGGGTAAAAAATATATCATTAACCTTACTTCACCATAAGGGAGGGGTCACATGAAACATAATGAGAAAAGAAAACATAATATGAGAAAATAATATATTATTTTATGCAAGTGGTATGGAAAATGAGAAGCGTCAAATAAGAAACCCTAATTCATACTAAATCTAGATAATTAAATTTGCACAATCTAGATTAGATATTTCATAACTACACTACATATTTTAATCTCAACATAATGACATAATATATTTTCCCATCTAAATTGACTATTACATTTTCAAAACGTCTAATTGTGATAAGCATGTTACTAAGGAGATTACTAGGTATAATTTCATGTATTTTTATGCAAGAGTGTCATTTTATTGAAGAGGCCTCATTAATGAGATATTAAGTAAAAATTACACACAGTTTCCTTAGTTAGATGACTTATGCGAGAACTGTGCTCATGAGTAAAACGTGAGGGAAAGATATTTTGTCAAATAAATGCAAATTAAGCTAGATAAATTATGTTAAATTTAGGTTCCCAAAAGAGCTTGAAATGGATGTTGAAGAAGTGTTGTCGTCCACATATGAATGAAAGAAAATAAACACCTTTCCCCTTCCAATTATATTTATTGGTTAGATACATATATTATTTCACTTAAAAAAGAAAATGGATTGTAAAATTTTGAGATCATAAAATTGGGTATGAACGAAGATAGCTAAAGATAAAGGAAAGAAGCATGTTGGTACTTCATCCCCAAAATATCAAAATACAATTAAAAATCTAACGCCTAAGAATAACTAGATTACTCCTACACAACAACATGTAACAAAGTAAGTTCATGCTAGACCATTCCACTAAACACAAGTGTGGTAGTTTACAACGGATATACAAAAAGTTAAGAAAATTGTTAGTGAGGTATGCATGTTAGGTGTGATGAAGAAGAAGGTTCAATATGATATCTAAAAAGAGATAAATTACCCTCCCCGCAATAAGTTAGCATCACCAATAGTGAGCACTTTGAATATTTATGCATTATAGTCTCCACATGTTAGTAGTAAATCAAGATCTAGTGGCACTTTTTCTATTAGGTGAAGAAAATGTGTCCCCTACATCAAATTCTAGAACCATTTCTCCTATTCTTCCACCATCTTCCATCAACTTTCTCCATCTCTTCCTCCATCACATCCACCTTCATCCCCTTAGCTAAATAATTATATTCCCAACTGTCCCATCCCACCATATCCATTAATATCTTCTCCACAAAATTCTCCTTGAGAAAAATTCCTTGTTTTTCTCTCATGTTGACTAGATATTACCTTATAGAAGGGAAAGGGGAAGGGGGTTTAGAATGTAACCCGTGATCAAAAAAGAGATAGTGAAAAAAAGAGAAATAATGACTAAAACAATTCTAACCAATAGTGATCCATTTTCTTTCTTTTTGAAAATGTCATTGACCATGAAATAGAAATGCTAAACCTTCTTGTCAAGATATTCCAAAGAAAATATTAAAGTTCAAAATAAATGAGTTAATCTAGCTTTCAAAATTTATAATTTTGAAGAAAAAGGGAAAGATAAATATGAAAAGTTGATTATCGAAAATGAGAGAATGCCAGACACACTTAAAACAAGGATATGAAAAATAGTGCCATATAATAAAAAAGAAGTACAAGTTGTTGCCAAAGTTTTCTAGGGGAATCAAGTGAAGAAAGGAGGTGGTCAAGTTAGGATACTTCTTCAATATCATAATAGCTAACACAATCATCTAAGGATGACTATTTTTTGAAAATTCTCAAAAAACTATGAAATATATCTATTCATAGAATGATACATTATTTAATATTTCACATGACTTCGTTTGAATGATAACCTACTATAAGGCTAAGGCTTATCTACAAATATTTTTAATTCAAATCCATTTTTAATTTTTAGAGATGTACAATTTCATAACTCAATACTTTAGAAATTTATATATCCAAGTGTTACATTTGAGAAACTTGATGATATATTTTTCTTTGCTTTGCACAAAAAATATTGTTCAAGTCTTATGAGTGTTGAATGATCATGAGACTTGAATGATGAGGATGTTATGATGTATACAATTTTATTATTCATATACATGTGATATTTTTCTTGTGTGAATGAATTTTCAAATTAAATACACATCAATAGTAAGTAAAAGCTTCAAGTAATTTGATTATTTTTAATTTAGGTGTTGATTGTATTCTATAAATTGATATTTAATATTTAGGTTGTGAAATACTCTCCTTAATGTGTTGCAAATCTTGTATCCAATAGCTATTTGCATACAACTTTTGGTTTGTGGAAATTTACCTAGAACTATGCGTGTGTTAGATAAGATTCCTTGTTGGTTATAAAAGATAAAATATCTCATATTTGTACATGTACTAATATAAGTCTTGAGCTCATACTTAAGAAACAAAAATTAATTTGATAATTTTATTTTTTTCATTGCATACTAAACCTCCATAATCAACCTTTGTGAATGTTGTAAAGATTGCATATTTTTTCCATACTTTAAATGTTTCTATGGTTTTACTTTAACTATCAATTAGTAAGGGAACTTCACATTCTAATTTAAATACATAATTATCTCAAGAACATGTGAATTTCATGAGGCAACTTCTTGGTATGCTTTAGGTGGGGTAGCATGGGTTAAAAATAAGTGAACCTTGTGAGTTAATTTTTTCTTACTCTTAAATATTAAATAATTCGATAGTTGAAAAATTATTTAATAAATTAAAAAAATTAATTATTTACATAAATGAAATATAAATTATTAATGATTTAAATAAAATTATAGGGATTTAGTTTAATAGTTGATCTTTCCCTTCAAATTTATGACAATCATATACTTAAGATTGTTCTTGTTTTTTGGTAATTTTTTATTTTTTTGACAATATATTTAAAATATGTTTTTTCAAATGATATATTTTAAAAAAAATGCTTGTATTTTATAGTGAGAGTTTATTACTACCATGTTTTATCATTGAGTTATTGGGTCACTTGGTGCTTGGTCAATCTTCAGTTCCGATATGACTCATTTTCCAACATCCTTTTGAGCCACATTACAGGTGTTTGGGGCTCTAGCTTGATCTGGCTCCGCTGACTTCACTCTGCTGACCTGATTATGATACCGCATTGAACTTTTTCATGAATCAACTAAGAGTCAATCCTAGGACTATCCATTTGCGACTAGGGTGTTCTACCCTTAAACTGCCAACCCACTCGATAATTAATCTATCTTTTATCAGAATGTAATTAATTTTCCAACAATACAACCATCAAATTTACTTACACCCTATTTAGACAAACAAAAATACAAATATTTTTTACAAATGCAAGAGTGCCAACTGTCTTAAATATCTTACAACCATCATAGTCTGTTTCTTTTAATGGCCGACTGTTCTTCAAAGATTACATCCATTAATTTCTATTTGGTGAAAACATTCATTTATCCCTCTCTTTTCAATTCAGAGAGCAGCTTTTAGATCTGCCACAATTTACATAGAAGTAATTGCATGCTGGCCGCTGCAACAGAAAGCAATCCAGAATTTATTTCTGGACTGACAACAATACGATCTCTCTATACTTATAAACATGATAAAATAAAATAAGTTAAAAGTTCAGAAAATGTGTATGAGATAAGTCCAGCCATTTCTAGCCAAGAGAGTTCCTGGCTTGAAACTAATATACGTGGAGAATCCACAAGTGACCAACAATGTAAATAATATATGTACCATCTCTTCATATTTATATTTCCTCTTGAATTTAAAAAAACTATAGTTTCAGAAGAGACATGGCATTTAAGTATGGAAACATCATGGGTCTTAATTGAATTGTCGTCACAGAATTATTGGGTTGGAAGGAGAAACTGAATCTGATAGAATGTACCAGTTATTAATTGCTGTAACTGATTGTTGACCCCACAATCTCTTTGCCAACAGACAGGCTGGGACTGATCCTGCTTTAACAGAAATAATGGCATAACTGAAAGCAGCACTGAAACATACAACAATGACTGAAAACTCATAAATATGTAACAAGGAAACATTACCCATGTGTTCGGTCATCATCATCCATCGAGAATGTGTTAACACTGCTTCCACTAGTCCTTTTTTAAAGTTTCCTTAAATCTTTGTTGTACTCTCTGTGTTTTACAACACTTCCAATGTTCTTTCTTGTCTTGTCTTGTTTCTAAAGTCTATATTATTGTCTTGAAGTATTTAATTTAATTATGTTGAGAGGTGTTTTAAAGTGATAACGTTTCTTTGTAATCATGTTTTTAATGTTTGTATTATTGTACCGAAGGACTTATATCATCTCATCTTAAAGTTTAATTATTTCATTTAATTATGTTAAGAGGTGTTTTAAAGTGGCAACAATGCATAGAGTATTATGTTGTGATCATGTATAAAAATGTTAGACATAGTTGACACATATTTATAACTTAGCATATCTATTTTTAGAAAAATGTATATACAAGATGCTTAGAGATATAGATTAAAAAAAAACCTTTTATTGGATTTTTTTATTAAAGTTGAATAGACACCTCTAGAATGATATCTCTTGATATATCTTACACACTTTTTATAATATTTTATCATGCATGATTGCAGACTAGTTGGTATTCTCTTTCTAGTTGGAACAAGGCTATCTCTAGATCAATGTCCTAAAATTGATGATGAACTAGAGGAGATGTGAAAATTTTCATTTTGTCAATGTTGTAGGAAGCCTTATGTATATCATGGTATGTATAATATTTGATATTTACCAAGCAATGAGAACTTTTATTAGGTTTATGGTAAAACTTGGTAAAGAATATTGAAATTATGTGAAAAGGGTTTTTAGATGCCTAGGTGGGACTTCTAACCATTATATTTGTTATCATGTATCTAATGATGTGGGAATGATGGTCAAATTGAAGGGATTTGTTGATTTATACTGGGCCAATGATGTAGATTGTAGGAGGTTCATAATAAACCATCTTTACTTTATTTAGAGAAGTAGTTAGTTGTATGAAAAATAATAATCTGCAATCATGTTCACTATAGAAGTAGATTATATGGTTGCAACACATGTTAATAAAAAAGGAGTGTGGTTAGAGAGATTATGTTTAGGCATTTGCTTTCAATATAAATGACTAGGGATTGCATGTTACAATAAGAGTTGCATATGTTTAGTTAATAGCCTAATTTATCATGCTCATACAATCACATTGATGTTTTGATGTTATAAAAAGTAGATGCCTCAAAGAATGTTGTAGATTCCCTCACTAAACTAGTCAATACAATGAAGTTTAGCTAGTGTAAGCAGGCCATAGGACTTTTATCTTCTAAAAATTAATTTAATACTGTTATAATATTTTTGTGTTCTTCTTTTGTGCTCTTGCAAGGATTTCAGAAAGTGGGGTAAGTGCATGAGAAAGGGAGATAAGCTAGTGACTAGCCTTGAATTTTTTAGTAAAATGCATTTGCATTATGAAAAATATTTAACACATATGTGCTTAATATGTATGTTATTTTTTCCTTGAATTCAATTTTTTTATGATCCCTACCCATTTAGGTTCAGATTTCCAACCCTAAGGCTAGGAAATCTCTTGTGGCTTTTAAATTCATCCTTTTAATATAAACAAAAACAAAATTTGAACTTCAACCTCATCAAGTTTTACATGTTGCAATAAAGTTTTACAAAACCACCACCACCAAATAAAGAGGTACTTCCTATCTTTCTAACCATAAATTTTTTTATTATTATGAGTAAATAAGAATTTTTTTTTTCTTCGAAAAGTGTTCATTTTCTTCTTGTTATGTTCCCCTTTTTCCAAGATATATGTTGTAGCCCAAAATTCCCATTTTCTATCTCCATTGTTCCCTTGATCCAAATTGTTATTAGAGCTCTTACCCTTCATCCCCCATGTATCCACTTAAGATCTCAAAATTTTCTAAATATGGAGGCATTGCCAAGTTTTGAAGTTTATATATAAGCCATTGAAAATGTAAAATTTTCCTTCCCAACATACCTTTCCTCTCAACTCTACTTTCCCCTTTTCTCTATCAGGGCATCATAATCCTCTATCATATCATGCCTCTAATTCATTCGATGCTTTCATTCCTTATCCCATTGGAATTTCAAAATCTCCCCTATCATCATACATCTTTGTCAAACTCCACTCCCTCACAAGAGTTTTTTAGATTCTAGCTTCCTCTCACAAGAATGCTTCACTTCTAAAGCTTGATCCCTAACTTGCAAAATTTGATTCCCTCACCTATTTTTCATTATTCACCCCACCTACCTCCCTACATAAGTAGATAACCATTAATGTGTAGGGTGATGACACATCTTCTAGAATAGCATGTAGGCATCAAATTATCATTAATAATGAAAATGTGGCCCCACATGTACACCCAACTATGTAAATGAAGAGGGAAATAAGGGATACCATTAATGAGGTAGTTAGGGTTCCAAATTTTTAGGGATTCTCACCATTAGTACTTTAAGGATAATTATAGTTTGTAGGAGACATTCCTCTAGATGCCTCCAAAGTCCATTTCTATTCTTGTAAGAATTATTCTAGGCACAATTCCAACATAAATGGTTCTCAATTAATATGTGTAGTCCTTGTTGTATAGAAATATTGATATGTAGGTCATGGATATGGATTTTAACATTATTTTTGGGTGTATAATGAGCCAAAGGGAAAATAGAGGGATTATTATCAAATATACATAAAAAAACCAATAGGAAACTCATTGTGAGCATGCATGTTCTAGAAAAAAAGATCTCTACATGGAAACTTATATATTTGTAGGAGGTCATTTGAAGGACAAAAACTCTAAGGATATCATGTGCCAAAGGATGAAAATCCTCTTAGCTAAAGGAAATATCCCACCCAAAGGTCATATTAGACTTCAATGGTGGAAACTACTAATGATATTTTGTTAGCATGACACTCAAAATCATCATGGGTGTAATTTGTGTATCTTTCATGTGATTTTAGGCCATTGTAGTAGCATTTATTTGTATATTAACCATTAGTTCAAGAAAAGTTTTGGCATCATTTTTTTACCTATTGGCCATATTTATAAATTTAGATCACTATTATTCCTATGTAATATGATGAAGAATTTTTGGGTTATGAATTATTATAAAACTACAATTTAATCTACTTTACTAAATTACATTTAAATCTATGCTTTATCTTTAATGGCGAACCCAACCTATAAATTAGGGTTAATATCATTAGAATGAATATAAGGCATACTTCTTGGGTTGTATAGAGTTAGGTATAGATCAATTATGGTTTGTCATATTAGGGTAAAATACTAAAATTTGAAGTATACTCTTGAGTTGTGAGTGCCACCAGTAAACATTGATATAAATTGTTGGGTTTGTATGGTTCCAATTTAAATATTTATAAATCTATTAAAATTATTTACCCTAAATTTAGATCAAGATATCACATGTCCAATACATATGTATTATTTTTTTAATAATTTTGGACACATTTATCTATTTAAAAAAATAGTATTGTTTTATGCTTCATTCTATGCAAATTCAAAGATTTTTTTTTGATTAGTTTTGTTCAAGTTATATGATGCATATGCTCGATGATGTAATTTCAAGGATCTATTAACTTCAAAAAACCAAAAAATAATATTCAATAAAAATATAAAAAAATATAAAATTTATAGTACTCACTCTAGGATATATTTCCATCACTTAATTTTTTTAAAAATACCCAATTTATAAAAAAAGGGGTGCACATAATAAACTATGTCATATTTTAGTGATAAAAATAGGAAGATTTTTACATATGTGTTCACAAATTCACTGCCATTTTCTAAATTATTTTAAAATTTATTTAGTAGTTTAGAAACTAGATTTAGAGCACTATAAATCTTGTTCTTATTACATCTTTAAAATTTTAGTGCACACATCTAACATTATTCATACAAGTTCATCTCTAGTTGATTGTTAAAAAATGACCACTTTTGACCCTCATTTTGTCCCCCATTTCCATGCACTTACCTAGTGAAAAATGTTGGAACAAGGTTTGTCAAACTTGTAATCTAAATATTCCATTCTTGATATTTTGTATGTTTTTCTATCTATCCTTTTCTTCCTTTCATCTCCCCTTGGAAAATTTAGTATCCTAGTTTGGAGTGGAATTTTTTCCTCACATGAGGATGTAGAAATCTTACTTGATTTTTTCTTATTTGGATATGTGTTAGTGTTTTGGGAAGTTTGTAAAAGCATCTTGAATGGTCTTCAGGAGGGTTATATATATGATACATTATTATTATGTGTGTGAGTATGTAAGAGGGAGACTGCATCAAACTCTTGAATAACCTTATTGTAGTGTCCAACAATTGAAATTAAATATATCTAATACATGAAAGAATAAGTACAAAATTAGATTCCCAAGTTTGGGTAGTCATTTATATTCTATGTTATGACACCATGATAGCATGTAAAGAATATGCTATTAATAGACATGGACATCTTATACCAAGGGTGGTGTTTATTTTTTAGTCTAACTAATTTGGGTGTCGTAATTCTCTTGGTTTGTAATAGTTAGTTTATGAAGCCATCCCATGGTTTTATCTTGTAATTATTCTATAAATTTTAGCTTGGTCTAGGATATTGTATATATTTTTTATAGGTTGTAATAATAATTCAAAGTATTACAAAAATTCAAGGAGATAATTTGTATTTAAGTGTAACTCTTTAGAGGATTAATACAAGATTTATATCTATTTATGTGTACCTTTTTTCTCATTAGGGTTTCTCCACATGTATCTAGTTATGATTTGCATCTCTTTTATGGATACTTATATTTTAATTCTTCATTTATCATAGCTTGTGTACTTGGATGCTTTAAGCTTACAACATATTTTCACTTGTTAGTTATATCATGTTTTTATATCTGAGAGCTAATTATTCATTATGAAGGTATTAGTAGAAACAAGAAAATTTGAGTTGATATTTTTAGTGATTTAGCTAGAGAAAACCACCTTAGCAAGAGGTACTAGGTCATTCTTATAGATATATTGTTGCATTTGGGTACATTGGCCAAGTAATTAAGTTTGGTATATTTTTAGGTTAAGCATTTATTCTCTTACATAGTATTCCAACCCTCTTCCTTAACTAATTCTATGAGGATTTTACTTAAATGAGATTAAGAGATGAAAATTGTATGAGGATGACCCTTAATTTTATGATCAAGGGATTTTCATTTAGAATAGTTGTTTTTGAATATATGTCATTCTATGTGAAAAGTAGAGGGTACTAGATTTAATATCTAAATATTATTTTATATTAGAGGATATTTCCACCTTAATACAAATTCATCAGTGGATATGAGTGGAATATATTTTTTTCCAAATCAAGAAGGGTACTAGATTTAATTTCTAGATATTATTTTAGATTAGAGGAGGTTTCACCCTTAATACACATTCATCGGTGGATATGAGTGGAATATATCTTTTTCAAATCAAGAAGGTTACTATATTTAATCTCTAGATATTATTTTAGATTAGAGGAGATTTCAACCTTAGTAAAAATTAATAGGTGGATATGGGTGGAATATATATTTTCCACATTAAGAAATATATAATGCCCCATAGGTTGTCATTATTTCCCTAACAAAGATCAAAGAGGCATTGTGATATCAACTTAAATGAGGAATTTAAGCATGCCTTGTTTATATAAATTAAATTCATGGGTCCAAGAAGATAAAAAAAAAAGGTTGTATCACCTAGAGTGGTTTATAAGCATGTGCACCTACTAGGGTTCTCTAATATAAAACTAGAAAAATCCCTTGTTAAGATTACATTGTCTCAAATGATCTTGATGCATCTGAGGCTCCTAGATAATAAGAGATTACTTTAAGGGAATAATGAATATCATCATGATTATTTAAAATATAGTTCTCACACCATTGGAAATCAATGTCAACATATCTATAAAAAAAATATATGAGTATATTTATTTTTACCTCATCATAGACCTTGGGTTAAGAAATTCAAGTTCTCTTTGATTTTATCTTGTCTTTCATTCAAAACTAAATTTATAGAATGTAGAGTGAGCGACATATCTATATACTTAACCCACCATAATGGAGGGATTGCATGCAAAATTAATGCAAAAATCATATAATATCTTGTGCAAAGGGTATGGAAAAATGAGAAGGGTCAAATAGTAAACTCTATGTCATACTAAAGCTAGATCATTAAATTTGGACAATCTAGAATCTAGATCTTTCATATTTACACTATATTTTCATATCAACAAAATGATATAATAAATTTTTCTATCTTAATGGGTTGTTACATTTGCAAAATCTCTAATAATTTTAAGCATGTCAATCAGGAGATTAATATTTATAATTTCATTTTTTATGTAAGTGTATCATTTGATTGAAGAGGCTTCATTAAGGAGAGATAAGGTAAAAATTACAAACATGTTCCTCACTTAGAGTACTTCTAGAAGAAGTGTGCACATGAGAAAAATGTGAATGATTTTTTTTCTTTTTCGAATGAATGTATATCCAATTAAAAAATTTAATTTATTCAAGTTACCAAAAGATATTGAAAGTGATATGGAAGAAGTATGGTCATCTACATTTGAAAAATATTGACACACAATCCAAAAGATGTACATGTCTTTATCAAAGAACTATAAGAGTTGTGGGAAAATAAAGTAGATGGTCATATTATGATTCTTTTTGAATGACATAGTAACTAACACAATCATTCAAGTATGACTATTTTTTAAAAATTCTCACAATACTATATAATCATCCATTCATAGAGTGATATGCATTTTAGAATATTTTATAAGACTTCATTTGAAGGATAATCTATTGCAAGGATAAGTCTTATCAAGTGACATTTTCAACTCAAATGCAACTTTTTTTCTTATAGAAATGCAATTTTGTATCCCAATACTTTAGAACCTTATATATACAAGCACAATATTGGAGAACTTTGATAGTAAATTTTGTTATGCTTTATACAAATAATTATGGTTCAATTCTTGTGTGTATTGAATGATGAAATTGTTATTATATATGAAATTTCATTATTCATATGCATATGCTATTATTATGTGGGTGATTTTATACATTAAATAAGCATTAATAGTAATTATAAGGTTTATAATGTGATTTTTATTACTTTAGGTGTTTACATACAATTTATAGTTTGTGAAAACCTATGTAGAAGTGTGTGTTATCTTGGTTTCCTTTTGGGTTATAAAAGATAAAATATCCCATATAAAATTTAGTGGTCTCCTATTTTTTAGTTTCAGAACCACCCTCCTATGAAGACTCCATGGGTTCATGCTTTAAATTTTTTTCAAAAGGGGATACAAAACCCTATAAAATTTTCTCTAGAGCTACTATGAATATCTTTTCCTAAAATAAAATAATGTATAAATTTAATCTTTCTAGTTAATAATGTGAAAGCTTTGATATAGTTATAGAAGCCATTTTAGTTGATATGATTAAAAAAATTGTATTAGATCCTACAAAACTTGGTGGAAAGACTAGAAATGGTATGCAAATACTTTTGTTCAAAATTACAATCCTTCTCAAGGGTATCATTAGCTTTGCTTGGTGTCTTCTTCTTCAAGGCCTCCCCATTGGTTTCAAATTATCACATTTGGGCATTCCTAATCCTTGCTGCCTTTCTTATGGACATCAATAGTCTCTCAAGCATATCGTTTGGTTTTCTCCTAGAGTTCAAGATGTTTGATTTTTGATACATTACTTCTTCAATCCATTGAGACCAAAACCTTTTTCTTAGCATATGTTCTTATTAGGGGATTGAACTTGCATCTCTCAAAATATTAATTTAGATCTACCATGATTTTAGGGCGAGATTATTTGTTGCATATGGAAAGATATAAATTCTACTATTTTTTCAAGTTGTTCTATTAATCATTATTTTTTAATTTATGTTAAAGCTATGGTTTTTTCTAATTTACTATTATAGATTGAAGTGCAAGAAAATAAATTTACACTTGAGGTGGGATCACATATAGGTGTTATTATATCTCTAGGGTAATACCCTTTGTGTTATCTCAAGAGTGCCTTTGAATCCCACCTCCTCTTGGAGTTGGTCTCCTCCTTGAGGGAATCACTATGTCCATAGCCGTTCTACCTATGGCCATTGAGAGAATCGGTCTTAGGCTTCTCCTCCTCTCGTGAGAAGTGATCATGCTCAATAGGGTTGGTTACAACCTATTAGTAGGTGCTATTCCTCTCCACCACTTATTGGTGGGGGAAATTTAGGTTGGCCTAAATCTAGTGAATTTTTTCAAATGGCTCTTGTCATCTTTCCTACTTC
This sequence comes from Sequoia sempervirens, assembly GCA_007258455.2. Taxonomy (NCBI): domain Eukaryota; kingdom Viridiplantae; phylum Streptophyta; class Pinopsida; order Cupressales; family Cupressaceae; genus Sequoia; species Sequoia sempervirens. The sequence continues at coordinate 28,599 of VDFB02281196.1, forward strand.
AATGATTATTAAAGAAAATTCAAAAGAAAGTTTTAGTAATGATAATGATTATTGAGACCCTCATATGGTTACCTCAAGCCCTATTGATGTATGAGATAACATGGATAATTGGGACCCCCCTCCTTCTCCTTCTACATATGCTCTATCCACTCAATGACCTATTTTATATTTTCTATCATCTTTCTCTAAATTGATGCCCTATTTGGACTTTAGGGGTGTGACTTTTTTCACCCACCTTTTTTTGCATGTGTAACAATATTTTCTATATGGTAATTATAGACTATTCATAAAAAAAATATCATATTTGTGCATGTACTAATACAACTATTGTGTCCGTACACATGAAACAAAAATTGATGTAATTTTTGCATGCTAAACCCTTGATTTTTTATTTTTTATTTTTTCTATAATTTTAGTTTGTAAAGGATCTTCACATTCTAATTCAATTAGAAGCTTCACTCACACATTATTTAAAATTGAACTATTTCTAAATGAACAAATTTAAACACAAAAAAGTTCCAATATACTTATAAAACCAAAGAATTAACCATTCTTTATTCTAATATACTTTAAATATTTTAAATATATAATATGATATTTAAATACATAATTAAATATTTAAATACTATAACTTAAAAGATCTTAATTACATGACACTTAATTTATAAAAATGATTGGCAAAGCTATAACCCAAATATCTCATATACCAAAACCATAAAAGTGTCCTAAAATCATGGACACTAAACTCCACCCCTAACAACACAACAATTGGTAGACCTACGTGTAAAATAAAATGAGAAAAACAAGTGAATCTCCAGCAAGTAAAGAAAAAGTGAATTTCATGAAACAACTTCTTTGTATGTGCAAGGCCATAGATGGGGCAGCTTGGGTTAAATTTGATGGTCGAAAAAGTGTGTCAAACATAAGCAGATTTTAAGGAACAATTTCCCTTTGTATTTTGAGTTATCGATCTATTTGATGATTAATCCATCTTTAATCTAAATATGACTTAGTCTCGAACACCCCTCTCAAGCCACATTGCATGTGCTCATGGCTCTTACCTTGGCCTAGTTCTGATGATCTGATTTTGATATTATGTTGAACTTTTTCGTAAACCAACCAGAATTCAAATCTAAGCTATCTATTTGCTGCTAAATGGTCTATTGTCATACTACAAAATTACTTGACAATTAATCCATCTTTGATCTGAATCTGACTCATTCTCTACCAATACAACCATCAAATTAATTTACAATCTATTTAGATAAATATGAATACATACTTTCAATAAACAAATGAAAAAACTGACGCATTGTACAAATCATACAAGACCAAATATATTAAATATCTTACAACCATTAAAATCTGCTTAAAAAATTAATGCTTCTTTTTACATAAAAAATATTAGTTGTAGTCACCACATCCTCCTAAATGATTTAAATAATTAAATAATTATTCTATTTCACTTGTTCATGTTAAGAAGCTTTTCTTCTAATATTGATTTATCAAAACTCAACTGCAGAACTTTTTTTAGTTATGTATTTCGTGACAACTGTGCATAGCTTTTTTTAAGTCAAAATTCATATGTATTTCATGAAAACTGTTCACGTAAACCCATATGTCCGAAATATGACAACCATTAATTTCTATTTGGTGGCCCTCTTTTCTATTCAGTTGGCAGCTTTTAGATCTGCCACAGTGTAAATAGAAGTAATTACATGCAACAGAATAGTATCCGAAATTCTATTTCTGGACTGACAAAAATACAATCTCTCTATACTTAAATATGATAAAATAAGTTAAAATTTTAGAAAGTGTGTACGAGATAAGTGCAGCCATTTGTAGCCAAGAGAGTTTGAGGCTTAAAATTAATATACGTGGAGAATTCTCAACTGTACTAACAATGTAATTGATACAGGTGCCATCTCTTCAACTTGATATTTCTTCTTGAATTTAAAGAATACTTAAAGCTGCAGACATATGATTGAACTGTGGAAATATGATGGCTCTTAATTGAATTGTAATCATAGAATTGTTGGGATGGGAGGAGAAGCTGAGGAGGCTGATAAAGTGTGCCAGTGATTGATTTCTGTAACTGATTTTTGACCCCACCATCCCTTTGCCAGCAGACAGGTTGGGACTAAGTAGTCCCGATTTAGCAGAAATAATGACATATAGCAATGACTGAGAAGTGATAATATGTAACAATGGAACATTACCCATGTGTTCGGTAATCATCCTCTATCGAGAGTGGGCTAACAATGCTTTCATTGGGGCGGGGTCTTAACTCAGTTGGCTAAATCTTTCCTGTTGCAGGAGGTTGGTCACGAGGTCTAGTCTCCCCCACCCCTGTGGTACCGGAGGGCGTGTGGCGCCAGTGCCCCCGGTCACGTTAAGAAAAACAATACTTTCACTTTTTCTTTTTATTATTTCATTATAATTATGTTGTACTCTTGGTGTTTTACCAAACTTCCTACGCTTCTTTCTTCTTCTGTTGTTAAAGTCTATATTATTGCACTTAAGGATTTGTCTCATTTGAATGAGATATTTTATTGTTTATTTGTTTTATTTATGTAGTTTGAGGTGTTTTATAAGGTTTGGAATATCATGTTGTAATCATGTAAATAAAATGTAAAATACAATCAACATATATTTAAAAAATGAAAATTATAAAATATTTTTTAGGTAAATAAAATATGAAATTCTTAAGTAAATAAATATAAAGCTTTAAATAAAAAAATAAACAATATGAATAAAATAATATAATTCTTTTAATAGCTCTTTTTATTAATTTCTTTATATCTATATTGTACTTTTGGTGTTTTACAACACTTCCAATGTTCTTTCTCGTTTTGTTTTTAAAGTCTACATTATTACATTGAAGTATTTGAATCACATCAATTTAAAGTTAATGTTAGAGAAGTGTTTTAAAGTGGTTAACATTTATTTCTTGTTCTATTTTAAAACTTTACATTATGGAATGAAAAGTATGAAATCGCTTTATTTTTTTAAAAGAATATTTTATTTAATTATGTTGAATGGTATTTGAAAGTGGCAAGATAGTATAGAGTATTATGTTGTGATCATGTATAAAAAGTGAAACAAAGTCAACACATATTTATAACTTAGCATATCTATTTTTAGAAAAATCTATATACAAGATGCTTAGAAATATAATTTTTAAAATATAATTTTTATTGAGCTTTTTATTAAACTCGAATAGACACCTCAATAATGATATCTCTTGATATATTTTACTTACACTTTTTATAATATTTTACCATACATGATCGTAAACTAGTTTGTATTCCCTTTCTAGTTGAAACAAGGCTATCTCTAGGTCAATGTCCTAAAATTGATGATGAACTAGAAGAGATGTGAAAATTTTCAGATTGTCAATGTTGTAGGAAGCCTTATGTATGTCATGGTATGTACAATATTTGATATTTACCTAACCAATGCAAACTCTTAGTAGGTTTATGGCAAATCCTAGTAAAGAATATTGAAGTTATGTGAAAATGGTTTTTAGATGTATATGTGGGACTTCTAACCATTGTGTTTGTTATCATGGATCTAATGATGTGGGAATGATGGTTGAATTGAAGGAATTTGTTGATTTAGTTTGGGCCAGCGATGTAGATTGTAGGAGGTTCATAAGAAACCAAAATTACTTTATTTAGAGGAGTAGTTAGTTGGATGAAAAATAATAATCCACAATCATGTTGTTCACTATAATAGTAGATTATATGGTTGCAACACATGCTGGTAAAAAAGGAGTGTGGTTAGAGAGATTGTGTTGAGGTATTGGTTTTTAGTATAAAAAATGAAGGATTGCATGTGACAATAAGAGTTCCATCTATTTAGTTAATAACCTAATTTATCATTCTCATACAAGCATATTGATGTTTTTTTAAACACGGGTTTTTGGTACCCTAATGTATTCTTTCACTTCTAGGGTCTTTCACCTAAAAGGAAAGGGATAGGGTAAAAACTGGCTATGTTCACACTCAAGATTAATGTAAAATGAATGAAATATGCTTAGATGAGATGATCTATATGCAAAGGATTGATAAAATAGATTGATTTGGTATGCAAAACTAAGAAATGCAAAGTGTTTCAAAACATGCTCTGATATGCAAAAAGAACTAAAAACATAAACAAACAATAACAAAACTTAATGAAACTGAATGAGGTGCACCTAGAGGCTGAAAGCTTATGTGGAGAGGTTTTGGAATGCTGTAGAGTTTACTGTTGAAGCCCATTGTGACTCATTCGCCACATATGGCAAATTAGTCTTGTTTTTGGTGAAAAATTGCTAAAACAGGTTTCAAGATACCGGGAACAAAAAACTTAAGAAAACATTTTTTGTAGCATGGTAATGGGACTCATTCGCCACTGATGGCAAATTAGTCCACCTGCAATTTTTTGAAAAGTCAAGGGTCAACTTTGTGGGTCATGATTTGCACTTTTCTGTTTGAGAGGTTGCTGGATCCGAATCTGGAAAATCTATCAAGAAAGTGTTCTCCAAGCTTCAAATAGGGTTTTATTGACTTTGAATGATCTTTGAAAAATTTATGACACTTTTAAGACCTATCTCTTTGTCAAATTTGCATACAAGACCTGCAAAACACACATGCAAAGAGGGTAAAAAGTGTTAAAGGTTAGAGTATAGGGGTTTTCCTTGGTCAAACCCTAGTTTGGTAATCAAACCCTTAAAAATGAAATAAAATAAAGAGATAATGATGAACAAATAACATGCAATGTCATAAACTCACCAAACCCTTGATGTTGAAATCTAAAGATATGCTGCTCTAAGATGCTTGAATGCTTGATTGAATGATTAAGGATGCTAGAATGCTTGAATGCTATGATGGATTGAATGCATGAATGAATAATTAAATGAATATAAAATTATATATTTATACACAATTATGCCCTAATTTCTTGAAAATACAACATCATAGGCCAACCTTAGGTCTTAAGAAATAAAAACCCGCTAGTAATTTGAATTTATTTTAATTTTTGTGCCAAGAGGGACTCATTTTCCCCTAATGGTGAATGGGTCCCACTCAAGGCATGTAAATGGGTGTCGGGAATTAAGTTGTCTTAAATGATGTTTGTCAGGTAATATTTAAAAATACACTTAATTAAGGCATGCAATTGCATAAAGGGTCCAAATAAAGCATAAGAAAAGTGTATTTATTGATGACAAGCCTATAAAACCGTGAAAGTATGTTACAAGACTTTACAACACTTTAAAATAAGACTTGGTAAGTGATAAAAAGGGGGTATGTAGGTGAATTATAATAAGAAGATTCTAGAAAAGTGTGAAAATGTGCTACAACACTTCACAACACTTTTAAAAGACATCATAAAGTCTTAATGATTCATAAAGATTCAAGATCTAATGTGAATGTGTGGGCCACATTGCAACATTAAATCAAGGTAAAATCAAGCCAATTGAGCACAAGGAGGGACAAAACATGAAAAAGTGGAAGGGTTACTTTTTTTGTGTCCACAATTTTGATGTTATAAAAGAGAACACCTCAAAGAATGTTTTAGATTCCGTCACTAAGATAGTTAATATAGAGAAGTTCAACTGGTGTAGGGAGGCCATAGGCCTTTTATCTTCTAGAAATTAATATAATAGTGTTGTAATATTTTAGTGTTGTTCTCTTTTACTCTTGCAAGGTGTTTGGCAAGTGGGTAAGTGCATGGAAAAGGGGGAAAAACTAGAGACCAACCTTGAGATTTTTAGCAAAATGCATTTGCATTATGAAAAATATTGTAAATATGTGCTTAATGTGTATGTATTTTTTTCTCTTTGCATTGAATTCAAATTTTTAATGATCTATGCCCATTTAGGTTTGGATTTCAAATCTTAAGGCTGAGAAATCTATTGTAGCTCCTAAATTCATCTTTTTAATATAAAACAACAAGAATTTTAATTTCAACCTCATCAAGTTTTACATGTTCCAATAAAAAATTATGAAAGTACCACCAAAATAAAGAGGCACATCCTATCTTTTTAACCATACAATTTTTTTTATTATTATGAACAAGTAAGGAATTTATTTTTTATTTTCTTTGAAAAGTGTCTTCATATTCCCCTTTTTAAGTCCTGTCATTTCCACAATATATATTGTAGACCAAAATTAATTTATTCTATCTCTAGTGGTCCCTAGATCCAAATTGGCATAAGAGTTCTTACCCTTCATCCCCATGTATGCACTTAAAATCTCAAAAGTTTCTAAATATTAAAAGATAATCCAAAAGAAGTACAAGTTTTTATCCAAGAATTATAAGAGTAGTGGGAAAAGAAAGGAGATGATCATATTAGGAGTCTTCCTCAAAGTCATAGTAGCTAACACAATCATTCAAGGATGACTATCTTTTGAAAATTCTCATAATACTATAGAATCATCTATTCATAGAGTGTGATACATTTTTTAATATTCTATAAGACTTCATTTGAAGGATAACCTATTATAAGGATGATCCTTATCATGTAAATTTTTTAATTCAATTTTTTTTTATTTCTTATAAATATGCAATTTTGGAACACAATACTTTAGAACCATATATATACAAGTGCAATATTTGAGAAACTTGATAGTAATTTTTTTATGCTTTGTAAAGATAATTATAGTCCAAGTCTTGTGTGTATTGAATATGCAATTGTTATGATATATGGAATTTTATTATTCATATGCATGTGCTATTCTTATGTGAGCTATTTTATAAATTAAATATATATTTATAGTAATTGTAAGGTTTGCAATGTGATTGTTATTAATTTAGGTGTTAACATACAATTTATAGTTTGTGAAAATTTACTTAGAGGCGTGTGTGTGCTAGCTTGGTTTTCCTTGTTAGTTATAAAAGATAAAATATCCCATATAAAATTTATTGGTCTCCTATTTTTTAGTGTTAGAATCATCCTCTTGTGAAGACTCCCTAGGTTCGTGCTTTAATATTTTTAAGAAAGGGGTTCCAAAACCTCCTATATTTTTTCTCTATAACCAAAATGGTTTTGTAGAGTTAGGTATAGATCAATTAGGAGGGTTCTCATATTAGGGTAAAATACTTTAAAATTTGAAGTATAATCCCAAGTTGTGAGTGCCACTAGTAAACATTGATAAAAATTGTAGGGTTTACATATGGTTTCTAAATCTGCTAAAATTATTTAGTCTAAATATAACTCAAACATTACACCTCCAATACATTTAAGTATTATTTCTTTTATAAATTTTGACTCATACATACATACATACATACATACATACATACATACATACATATATATATATATACATACATATATATATATATACATATATATATATACATATATATATATATACATATATATATATATATACATATATATATATATATATATATATATATATATATATATATATATATATGTATATATATATATATATATATATATATATATGTATATATATATATGTAAGGAAAGCTTAGGTGTGGAACAAACTCTCCTAATGCCAAAACCTCAGGGAAGAATGCAAATAGGACTTTAAATTTTACAATTACAGTTCATTAAGATTCACTTGAAAGGAATAATAGAACAAACAAATGAACACACACAATTGGACACCAAATTTACATGGGAAAACCATTACAGGAGAAAAACCCACCACACCAAGAAAAGCCTCTTTGTATTACAGTAAAGAAAATTACATACAGAGTACAAACTTTACTTTCTGATGTGAATTATAGCAACACATTCACTGATCAACCTTGTACATAATAGCTCACAGAAACATCCAAAGAATTCACTCAGATCAATCTCTGATCAATCGAACAAAAATTCGTTATCACACTCTATCTTTGTCATCCACCATTGCTAGAGAATAATCATTTTCCTCACAATCTATTCATCTTCCACACAGGAATGGTCACAATATTCCAACTGCTAACGGTTCACATTCTGCTTCTCTGATTGGTCCAGAACACACAATGTAGGATAATCGTTTAGTCAAAGAAGTTCAAATGGAATCACATGTTGGTGAGATACTAGGCCATGTCTCCCTGATTCCATAATGCCCGACTATCATTATCGGCAAGAGTCACTACCATCGGCAAGAGTTATATCGAGTTCAAACCTGTCGCCCAGACTCACTCTATCGCTAAGACATCACATCGATATCCACTGTAGAACCATCGACAAGGCCACTGTTATTGGTAAGACATCATATCAAACACAAATCCAGCTTGTGTAGATCTATCAACAAGAGTTTCACTATTGCTAAGAGTATTATAGAACCTTATGTCATACCGATGTTCATACCCATCGGCAAGAGGAAAACCATCGGCAGGAGATCATACCGAATGTACTAGCCCGTTGGTCATTCCTTGTGGTACCTACCATGACACATGTTCACCGCTTGTGCAATTTTGGAGAATCAAGATGGGAATCTATAATATTCCCAACAAGCCTCTCAGAATTCCAAGTGGTGCCCACATTTGTTGGCGAGACTAGCACTCTCGGCAAGAGTTCATATCGACTCCCTGATGACATCCATTACCAATGTGTAAAACCTCGGTGAGACATACTCTATCAGAATGAGTTACTCCAAACCTTCATGCCTCTCCCCGATGCCACTCATTTCCAAGAGTCTCAGTGATCTGAGCACTTCAGAAGTTTAGAAGTTTAGAACACAACTGCTAGTTAGTAAGACATTCAGAGGGTCTCACTAAATTTTCCCTTTTAGGAGTTTCATGTCAGTAAGCTTGAGGCACGTTTTCCAATAATCTCCCACTTGATCTTACTGACACTTCTAGAGCACAATAAAAATACTAAAATTCATGGGCACTAAGGCCCATCGAATTGGCACACCACCTGAACTTTTCTGTGCTCATTGGTTTCATCAATGCATCTGCAAAATTTTCCAGAGTATTGACTTTTTCTAAAGAGACCTTTCCATCCTCCACCATATCTCATACAAAATGATGCTGCACATCAATATTTTTTGTCCTGGCATGGAAAGTAGGATTTTTTGACAAACAAATAACACTCTGACTGTCACAGTAAATTTTAATTTTCCCTGCATCAAAGCCAATGTTAGAACACAAACATTTTAACTAGATTGCTTCTTTACAGGTGGATGTTGTTGCCATGTATTTTTCCTTCGTAGTGGACAAAGCAACTACAATCTACTGCTTGCTCATCCAGCTAATTGCGCCACCATTCATCATGAAACTTTATCCACTGGTGGATCTTCTGCTATCAATATCCCCTGCCCAATTAGAATCCACATAGCCACAAATGCTGAGAGTCCTATGTGATTCAACCAAATTACTATGGTAACACAAAGCATATTATGAAGTTCCCTTCAGATATCTAAACACCCTTTTCACAACATCCCAATGTGTCCTAGGATTTTCCATAAAATGACTAAGTACTCCCACTGCTTGGGCAATGTCTGGCCTTGTACAGACCATTACATATATTAAACTGCCAATTGCACTAGCATAAGGCACTCTAGTCATGTCCTCTATCTTAGTAGGAGATTTTGGACAGTCTTCAACAGATAGCTTCATTCCCTACAAAACTGAAACAACTAGCTACTTGCAATCAGTCATACAAAATCTCTCTAGAACAATATTAATATACTTACTTTGACTGAGCCAAAATTTTCTACTCTTCCTGTCCTTGGTTATTTCCATTCCCAGAATATACCTGGCTGCACCAAGATCTTTCATTTCAAACTTTGGAGAAAACTGAGATTTTAGATCAGAAATCATTAACTTACTGTTGCCTATGAACAACATATCATCAACATAGAGAGAAATAATAAGAACACGATCATTTTGAGCTTTGTAATACACAAAATGATCAAATTTCAATCCTACAAATCCCAACGACAAAAAAAAATTGTGAAACTTATGGTACCACATTCTAGGAGATTGTTTTAATCCATACTGAGATTTTTTCAACTTGCAAACTAGATTTTCTTTACCTTTTTCCACAAAGTGCTCAAGCTAGGACATATAAATTTCTTCTTCAAGATCACCATGAAGAAATTTTGTCTTCACATCCATCTATTCAATCTCTAAGTCATACGTTGCTGCAAGTGACAAAAGAAATCTGATAGATGTCAGCTTAGCTACAGGAGAAAAGATTTCTCCAAAATCAATTCCCTCTACCTGGGAATACCCCTTTGCAACCAACCTCACCTTATACTTTTCTACACTCCCATCCAGACCTATTTTCTTTTTAAATACCCATTTGTAGCCAACAACTTTTCTGCCTTCAAGCAAGGGCACCAAACTCCAAGTATCATTCTTTTCTAATGATGCCATTTCTTCATTCATGGCTTCCAACCAAGAGTTTGAATCAAGCATTCTAAATGACTCTTTCATAGTCCTAGGCTCATCAGTGCTAGAAATTAAAGCATAGGCACAAGTAGAATCTAACAAAGAAAACCCATACCTATCAGGTTGCTTTCTTTCACGTGTTGACCTCCTCATAGGCCGAGGTTGAGGTAGTTCTTCTTCTTCAGAACTCTCAGAACTACTTGAGCTCTCTTCAGTTTCAGGTACATTTTGAATTTTCAATTCCTCTTTATCTGGTGTCGGAGGAATTTCAACTACATCCTTTTTATTTTCTGATTTTTTCTCTGACTATAGATCCAAAGTAGAAGGCTTCAACTCACAAAAAATAACACTTATGTTGTATAGAACCTTCTTCGTATCAGGATTCCAAAGCTTGTATCCTTTTATGCCAACAGTATAGCCAATAAAAATATATTTAACAACCTTGTTTTCCAATTTAAATATTTTTTCATTTGGCACATATGCATATGCCTCACAGCCAAATACACAAATGTGTCTCAGAGAGGGCTTCTTTCTAGACCATGCTTCCAAAGGTGTTTTCTCAACAAGAGCAGAATTAGGAGAACGATTTAGTAAGTAACATGTCAAGTAACTGCCTCAGCCAAAAAATTATCCTCCAAGCTAGCATTGCTTAGCATACTTCGTGCTCTTTCCATTACTTCTTATTGAACCTTTCAACAACTCCATTTTGTTGCAGAGTGTAGGGTGTAGTTTTATGTCTTTTAATCCCATGATCTTTATAGTACCTTTCAAACTCATCAAAACAAAACTCACTGCCATTGTCAGTCCTTAAACATTTTATTTTTCTTCCATTCTAATTTTCCACAAGGTTTTTAAATTCCTTAAAATGACTGAACACTTCTAATTTACTTTTCAAAAAATAAACAAATGCCCTTCTTGAATAATCATCAATGAACGATACATAATATCTTGATTTAGACAAAGAAGGAACATTTACTAGACCAAAAACATTAGAATGTATATAATCAAGTAAACCAGAAGATTTGTGAGGATTGGAGTAAAAAGAAACACAGTGTTGTTTACCATCTATACAATGTTCACAAAATTCGAATTCGAGGTTACAATCATCAAGCCCTTCAACCAAGTTTTTATTTTTCAAGGTTTTTAAACCTTTTTCACTAATGTGGCCAAGCCTATGATGCCAGAGCATAGTCTTTTCTGCTAGAAGTTTAAATTTCATAGAGTTTGCATTATCAAGAACTTTTCCCTCATTTTCTCAATGAGTAGCCTTTTGTGACTTTACAGAGAAACTATTGCATTGCACAACATGTGCATCCAACTTATACAAGGTACCAATACGAGCACCCCTAGCTAGCACAATTGAGCCTCTAGTCATCTTGTAGCCATTTCCAAAGAATGATACTTGCACTCCAACATCATTTAGCTTACTAACAGAAAGTAGATTTTGAGCCAAACCTGATATATGCATTACATCATTGATTCCCTTCACTCTTCCATTAGGGAACTGAATTCTGACTCTTCCATGACCAAATATTTCTAGAGATGAATCGCTTGCCAAATACACCCTTCCACCATCATATTTTTCATACTTTGTGAACCAGTCTCTATGAGATGTTATGTGGAAAGATGCTCCAAAATCAATCAAGTAGACATCATTTGATGCCTGAATAGCCAAGGCTGCAATGAAAGTGTCTGCATCACTTTGAGAAGAATCATTGTTGAAAGAATTCTTCTTCTCCTTCTTCTTCTTCTTTTTCTCCTCTTTACAATCCTTTCAGACATGACCAGGTTGCCCAAAATACCAACACTTCACCTTGGAATTCTTGCTAGGAGACTTTGATCTCCCCTCTAATTTTGATTTGGACTTCTTGTCTTTCTTTCGTTTTTCTTTCGATCTGCCTCTAATAGCAAGAGCCTCCTTTTCCATCTTAGAATATTTTCTTCTCATCTCTTCTGATAACAAAGAAGCAAAAAAATATTCCATCTTAAAAGTGGATGTCGTACTCCCAATAGCCATAATCAAGTGATCCCAAGAATCTGGCAAAGAACATAACAACATACAATGATCTTCTTCATCAATCTTCACACCCACATATGCTAACTGAGCAATCAACATGTTGAAAGCATTCAAATGATCAGCAACCGACACTCCTTGCATTTTCAAAGAGTACAACTTCTTCCTCAAGAACAACTTATTCACTAAGGACTTTCCCTGATAAATAGCTCCCAGTCTTTTCCACAAAGAAGATGCAGTATTTTCTTCATGAACATTTAGAAGAATAGAGTCTGATAAACAGAGCCTTATCAACCCCTTTGATTTTCAATATGCAAGGTCCCAATCCTCTTGCTTCATTCCTGTAGGCTTTGTTCCAGACACAACAAGGCAAAGATCACGATCAACTAATAGATCTTCCATTTTAAGTTTCCACAACTCAAAATTGCTTCCATTGAATTTCTCAATTTCAATCTTTCTTGACGTGTTTTCCATCTTAATCTGTAATTCAAATTACCAGACTTCTACAAGACTCTCACTGAACAAAATTGACACAAAAAAACCAACATACTCACATGGATAACACAATTGGCCAGGCTCTGATACCACTTGTAAGGAAAGCTTAGGTGTGGAACAAACTCTCCTAATGCTAAAACCTCAGGGAAGAATGCAAATAGGACTTTAAATTTTACAATTACAGTTAATTAAGATACATTTGAAAGGAATAACAAAACAAAGAAATGAACATATACAATTGGACACTAGATTTACATGGGAAAACCATTACAGGAGAAAAACCCACCACACCAAGAAAAGCCTCTTTGTATTATAGTAAAGAAAATTACATACATAGTACAGACTTTACTTTCTGATGTCAATTATTATAGCAACACATTCACTGATCAACCTTGTATAGAATAGCTCACAGAAACATCCAAGGAATTCACTTAGATCAATCTTTGATGAATCGAGCAACAATTCGTTATCACACTCTATCTTTGTCATTCGCCATTGCCAGAGCATAATCATTTTCCTCACAATTTGTTCATCTTCCACACATGAATGGTCACAACAGTCAAACTGCTAACGGTTCACATTCTACTTCTCTGATTGGTTCAAAAAACACCACGTAGGATAATCGTTTGGTCAAAGAAGTTCAAATGAAGTCGCATGTTAGTGAGACACTAGGCTGTGTCCCCGATGCCATAATGCCTGATTGTCGTTATCGACAAGAGTCACTACCATTGGTAAGGGTTATATCGAGTTCAAACCTGTCACCCAGACTCACTCTATCACTAAGAAATCACATTGATATCCACTATAGAACCATCAACAAGACCACTGCTATCGGTGAGACATCATACTAAACACAAATCCAGCTTGTGCAAATCTATTGACAAGAGTTTCACTATCGCTAAGAGTCTTATAGAACCTTATGTCATACTGATGTTCATACCCGTCAGCGAGAGGGAAATCATCGGCATGAGATCATACCGAATGTACCATCCTATCGGTCGTTCCTTGTGGTCCCTACCATCACACATGTTTACCGCTTGTGCAATTCTGGAGAATCAAGATGGGAATCTACAATATTCCCAACAAGCCTCCCAAAATTCGAAGTGGTCCCCACATTCGTCGGCGAGACTAGCACTCTCGGCAAGAGTTCATACCGACTCCCCGATGACATCTGTCACCAATGTGTAAAACCTCGGTGAGACATACTCTATCGGAATGAGTCACTCCGAAGCTTCATGCCTCTCCCCAATGCCACTCATTGCTAAGAGTCTCTCCGATATCCAATAGGAACCAACTTGTCGGCAAGAGGTTTTCCTGGATGGAAAGAGTTAGAACTTTCACAGTGATTGAAATGTCTTGCCGATGACTCCCATTAGCAAGACATAAACAAAGTCTCGGTGATCTAAGCACTTCAAAAGTTTAGAACACAACTTCTAGTCGGTAAGACATTCAAAGGGTCTCACTAAATTTTCCCTTTTAGGAGTTTCATGTTAGTAAGCTTCATGCACGTTTTCCAACAATATATATATATATATATGATGTGTATGCTCAATGTTGTAATTTCTAGGATCTATTCACTTTAGAAAACCAAAAAAGAATATTGAATAATTAAAAAAAAATATAGAACTTATAGTACTCACTCTAGGATATATTTCCACCACTTGATTTTTAAAATTTTATCTAATTTATAAAAAAATGGGGTGCACATTAGAAACTATGTTTGAGTAGTCATTTATATTCTATGTTATGACACTATGATATCATATAGGGAATATGCTATTAATAGAAATGGACATCTTAGACCAAGGGGTGTTTTTATTTTTTAGTCCAATTAATTTGGATGTTATAATTCTTTTGGTTGGTAACTAGTTTATGAAACCATCCCATGGTTTTATCTTGTAAAATTATTCTATAAATTTAGCATGGTCTAGGATTTTGTATATTCTTTTTGTAGGTTGTAATAATAATTCAAAGTATTACAAAAATTCAAGGAAATAATTTGTATTGTTATAACTCTTTAGAGGATCAATACAAAATTTATATCTCTTTATGCACACTTTTTCTCACTAGGGTTTCACCACATGTATCGAGTTATGATTTGCATCTGTTTTATGGATATTCATATTTTAATTCTTAATTTATTATGGCATATATACTTAGATTCTTTAATTTTACAAAATATTTTCACTTGTTAGTTATATCATGTTTTTATATTTGAGAGAGCTAATAATTTATTATGAAGTTACTAGTAACAACACGAAACTTTGAGTTGATACTTTTTAGTGACTTAGCTAGAGAAAGCCACATTAGCAAGAGGGACTAGGTCATTTTTATATATATTGTTGCATTTGGCTACATTGGTTAGGTCATTAGGTTTGGTATATATTTTTAGGTTAAGTATTTCTTCTCAAGTACATAGTATTCCAATCCTCTTCCTTAACTAATTCTATAGGGATTTTACTTACATGAGATTAAGGAGATGAACATTGTATGAGAGGATAATCCTTGATTTTATGATCAAGGGATTTTAATTTAGTTTTTTTTTTATAAAAATATATGGTACTCTATGTGAAAAGTAGAGGGTACTAGATTTAATATCTAGATATTATTTTATATTAGAGGAGATTTCAACGTTAATACAAATTAATCAATGGATATGAGTGGAATATTTTTTAAATCAAGAAGGGTACTAGTTTCAATCTCTAGAAATTAATTTAGATGAGAGGAGGTTTCCACCTTAATACAAATTTAGTGGTGGATATGAGTGGGATATATGTATTTTTCAAGTCAAGAAGGGTACTAGACTCAATCTCTAGATATTATTTTATAGATTAGAGGAGGTTTCCACCTTAAAGAAAATTCATACCTATGTATATGAGTGGAATATATATTTTTCAAATCAAGAAATATATAATGGCCACAAGTTAGATTTATTTCCCTTAACAAAGACCAAAGAGGCATTGTGAGATCTACAATATCAACTAAAATGGAGAATTTAAGCACACCTTGTTTATAGAAATTAAATTCATGGGTCCAAGAAGATAAAACAAAAAGGTTGTATTACCTAGAGTGGTTTATAAGCATGTGCACCTAGTATTGTTCTCTAATACAAAACTAGAAAAATCCCTTGTTAAGATTACATGGTCTCAAATGATCTTGATGCATTCGAGGCTCCTAGGTAATAAAAGATTACTTTAAGGGAACAATGACTAGCATCATGATTAATTAAAGTATAGTTCTTACACCATTGCAAATCAAAGTCAACATATTTATAAAAAAAATATGAGTATATATTGTTACCTCATCATAGACCTTGGGTTAAAAAACCAAATTCTCTTTGATTTTATCTTTTCTTTCATTCAAAACTAAATTTATAGAATGTAGAGCAAGATACATATCTATATAATTAATCCACCATAAGGGAGGGATTGCATGGAAAATTAATATGAAAACCATATATTATCTTGTGCAAATGGTATGGAAAAATGAGAAAGGTCAAATAGTAAACTCTATATCATTATGTACTAAAGTTAGATCATTAAATTTGCACAATCTAGAGTAGATATTTCATAATTACACTCTATATTTTCATACCAAGATAATGATCTAATAGATTTTTCCATCTTAATGGGTTGTTACATTTGCAAAATCTCTAATTATTCAAAGCATGTCAATCAGGAGATGAATATTTATATAATTTCATTTTTATGTAAGAGTGTCATTTGATTGAAGAGGATTCATTAAGGAGTTCAAAAAGGTAGAAATTACACACATGTTACTCACTTAGAGGATATCTAGAAGAAGTGTGCATATGAGAAAAATGTGAGGGAATTTTTTTCTTTTTGAATTAATGTATCCAATTAGAAACTTTAATTTATTCAAGTTACCAAAAGATCTTGAAAGGGATATTGAAGAAGTGTGGTCATCTACATTTGAAGAATATCGACACATAATTCAAAATAATTACAAGTTTTTATCAAAGAATTATAAGATTAGTGGGAAAATAAAGGATTTGATCATATTAGTAGTCTTCCTCAATGCCATAGTAACTAACACAATCATTCAAGGATGACTATTTTTTGGAAATTCTCACAATACTATAGAATCAACTATTCATAGAGTGATATACATTTTAGAATATTCTATAAGACTTCATTTGAAGGATAACCTACTGTAAGGATTGAACACAAGGAAATAGGTGTGTCCACCTTTTAGGATATGGATAACTTAGGGAACCTATTTCACTTTCCAATTCATTAGGAAACCTTAGAGATCCTTCAAACAAGTGGCTCAATTGAGGGAAGGGGACACACAAGGGGGTTTCCTTAGGTGATTAGATGGGGTTTCACCATAAAATGAAGCTTCAAAGGAGAAATGAAAGCTCTATGCACAAAACCATAGAAACTTAAGAGCATGATATTATACTAATAAATAGAGAGAAACAAAAAAGTACTTGGAGGAGTGAAGATGTCTAAACAAGGTCTAAAAACCCTAAAAATTATTGTTTTTGAAGTGCACTAGGACTGATACACCAGACTAGGAAATTTAATCCTGCTACAATAATTTTGGTAGAATCTGGAATCTTTTGGTGACTATCCAAGATATACAGAAAATTGGAAAAAAAAGGGTATACTGGGACTGATATGCAAAGTTGGGCGTATGAGTCCCACTTTGTTGCAAGGTGTCCCAAAAAAGTGAAAAGTGTCATAGGAGCAGAATTTTGAATTGAAACTTTGTGAGCCTCTGAATATGGATCATATAAGCACATTCCCATTGGTTTTATGTTAATAAGCTGGATATTTTTCTCTAGATCTGAGTTTCCATGAGCCTTGACAACTTCTTATAACAACTTTGCAACTTTTGCAACTTTTTCTTCAAAGGATCTTCAACCTTCAATTCACTTAGATCTGTAAACACACATCAAGAGAGAAAAATGTTGTTTTCTTAGGCAATAGGGATTTTCCTTGGTCAAACCCCAGTTTGGTAATCAAACCTTGAAATGAAATAGAAAAGCACGAAAGAATGATGAATGAAAAAATTCTCATAACAACTCATCAAACCTTGTTGAAACCTTGGATTGCAAATATGAAAAATAGCATGAAGTGTCCTCAATGAGTGTAGATCTTGATCATGAAACTTGAATAGGATAATGGCTTGAACACTTGATTAGATCTTGAATACTACATCAACATATTAGCTCAACAACATGCATGATGCACTAAGTATTTGACATGATAATATGGATCTTAATTTTGCTGCAATAATATTCTACAAATTTTCCTTTGAATTCCTTCTTGAATATTCTTGAATACTCTATAATGCTCTTGTGAAATCTTAAGAGGCTTGACTAAAAATTTCTAGGAGAAATTATGTGAAACAATCTTGTATTTATACTTCTTTTTTTCTTCATGTACATATCTAACCTAGAATGAGTGTGAGTTAAAGGAGTGGGTGGATGAATGGTGTGTAAGACCTTTGAGCCCGCTTGAGATGTACCAACTCTTGAAAACACTACAACTCACAAAGATGGAAGCATTAGTTGACTTTGATCTCGAGTTGTTTATAAGTATGTGCACCTTCTAGGTTTCATTAATATAAACATAGAAAAACCATTATTAAGATTACATGGTCCTTAATGATATTGATGCATGAGGCTCTTAGGTAATCAAATATCACTCTAAGGGAATACATGACTCATACTAAAATAAATTAAATTATAATTCACATACCATTAGAAATTAAAGTCAACATCTTTATAAAGAGAAAATATGTAGGAGTATAATATGCTTACCTCATCATAGAGCTTGGGTAAAAAATATATCATTAACCTTACTTCACCATAAGGGAGGGGTCACATGAAACATAATGAGAAAATAAAACATAATATGAGAAAATAATATATTATTTTATGCAAGTGGTATGAAAAATGAAAAGCATCAAATAAGAAACCCTAATTCATACTAAATCTAGATAATTAAATTTGCACAATCTAGATTAGAGATTTCATAACTACACTCCATATTTTAATCTCAACATAATGAAATAATATATTTTCCCATCTAAATTGGCTATTACATTTTCAAAACATCTAATTATGCTAAGCATGTTACTAAGGAGATTACTAGTTATAAATTCATGTATTTTTATGAAAGAGTGTCATTTTATTGAAGAGGCCTCATTAATGAGATATTAAGTAAAAATTATACACATTTTCCTTAGTTAGATGACTTATGCGAGAATTGTGCTCATGAGTAAAACATGAGGGAAATATATTTTTGTCAAATAAATGCAAATTAAGCTAGATAAATTATGTTAAATTTAAGTTCCCAAAAGAGCTTGAAATGGATGTTGAAGAAGTGTTGTCATACACATATGAATGAAAGAAAATAAACATCTTTCCCCTTCCAATTATATTTACTGGTTAGATACATATATTGTTTCACTTAAAGAAGAATTAGGATTGTAAAATTTTGAGATCATAAAATTGGGTATGAATGAAGATAGCTAAAGATAAAGGAAAGAAGCATGATTGTACTTCATCCCCAAAATATCAAAATACAATTAAAAATCTAACGCCTAAGAATAACTAGGTTACTCCTACACAACAACATGTAACAAAGTAAGTTCATGCCAGACCATTCCACTAAACACTTGTGGTAGTTTACAATGGATATACAAAAAGTTAGGTTAAGAAAATTGTTAGTGAGGTATGTATGTTAGGTGTGATGAAGAAGAAGGTTCAATATGATATCTAAAAAGAGATAAATTACCCTCCCCGCATTAAGTTAGCATCACCAATAGTGAGCACTTTTAATATTTATGCATTATAGTCTCCACGTGTCAGTAGTAAATCAAGATCTAGTGGCACTATTTCTATTAGGTGAAGAAAATGTTTCCCCTACATCAAATTCTAGAACCATTTCTCCTATTCTTCCACCATATTCCATCAAATTTCTCCATCTCTTCCTCCATCACATCCTCCTTTATCCCCTTAGCTAAATAATTATATTCCCAACTCTCCCATCCCACCATAACCATTAATATCTTCTCCACAAAATTCTCCTTGAGAAAAATTGCTTGTTTTTTCCTCAAGTTGACTAGATATTACCTTATAGAAGGGAAAGGGGAAGGGGGTTTAGAATGTAACCCATGATCAAAAAAGAGATAGTGAAAAAAAGATAAATAATTCAACTAAAACAATTCTAACCAATAGTGATTCATTTTCTTTCTTGTTGAAAATGCCATTGATCATGAAATAAAAATGCTAAACCTTGTTGTCAAGAGATTCCAAAGAAAATATTAAAGTTCAAAATAAATGAGATAATCTAGCTTTCAAAATTTATAATTTTGAAGAAAAAGGGAAAGATAAATATGAAAAGTTGATTATTGAAAATGAGAGAATGCTAGACACACTTAAAGCAAGGATATGAAAAATAGTGCCATATAATAAAAAAGTAGTACAAGTGGTTGCCAAAATTTTCTAGGGGAATCAAGTGAAGAAAGGAGGTGGTCAAGTTAGGATACTTCTTCAATATCATAATAGCTAACACAATCATCTAAGGATGACTATTTTTTGAAAATTCTCAAAAAAACTATGAAATATATCTATTCATAGAGTGATACATTATTTAATATTTCAGATGACTTCGTTTGAATGATAACCTACTATAAGGCTAAGGCTTATCTACAAATATTTTTAATTCAAATCCATTTTTAATTTTTAGAGATGTACAATTTCATAACTCAATACTTTAGAAATTTATATATCCAAGTGTTACATTTGAGAAACTTGATGATATATTTTTCTTTGCTTTGCACAAAAAATATTGTTCAAGTCTTATGAGTGTTGAATGATCATGAGACTTGAATGATGAGGATGTTATGATGTATACAATTTTATTATTCATATACATGTGATATTTTTCTTGTGTGAATGAATTTGCAAATTAAATACACATCAATAGTAAGTAAAAGCTTCAAGTAATTTGATTATTTTTAATTTAGGTGTTGATTGTATTCTATAAATTGATATTTAATATTTAGGTTGTGAAATACTCTCCTTAATGTGTTGCAAATCTTGTATCCAATAGCTATTTGCATACAACTTTTGGTTTGTGGAAATTTACCTAGAACTATGCGTGTGTTAGATAAGATTCCTTGTTGGTTATAAAAGATAAAATATCTCATATTTGTACATGTACTAATATAAGTCTTGAGCTCATACTTAAGAAACAAAAATTAATTTGATAATTTTATTTTTTTCATTGCATACTAAACCTCCATAATCAACCTTTGTGAATGTTGTAAAGATTGCATATTTTTTCCATACTTTAAATGTTTCTATGGTTTTACTTTAACTATCAATTAGTAAGGGAACTTCACATTCTAATTTAAATACATGATTATCTCAAGAACATGTGAATTTCATGAGGCAACTTCTTGGTATGCTTTAGGTGGGGTAGCATGGATTAAAAATAAGTGAACCTTGTGAGTTAATTTTATCTTAATCTTAAATATTAAATAATTCGATAGTTGAAAAGTTATTTAATAAATTAAATAAATTAATTACTTACATAAATGAAATATAAATTATTAATGATTTAAATAAAATTATAGGGATTTAGTTTAATAGTTGATCTTTCCCTTCAAATTTATGACAATCATATACTTAAGATTGTTCTTGTTTTTTGGTAATTTTTTATTTTTTTGACAATATATTTAAAATATGGTTTTTCAAATGATATTTAAAAAAAAAAATGCTTGTATTTTATAGTGACAGTTTATTACTACCATGTTTTATCATTGAGTTATTGGGTCACTTGGTGCTTGGTCAATCTTCAGTTCCGATATGACTCATTTTCCAACATCCTTTTGAGCCACATTACAGGTGTTTGGGGCTCTAGCTTGATCTGGCTCTGCTGAATTCACTCTGCTGACCTGATTATGATACTACATTGAACTTTTTCATGAATCAACTAAGAGTCAATCCTAGAACCATCCATTTGCGACTAGGGTGTTCTACCCTTGAACTACCAACCCACTCGATAATTAATCTATCTTGTAATTCATTTTCCAACAATACAACCATCAAATTTACTTACACCCTATTTAGACAAAAAAAATACAAATATTTTTTACAAATGCAAGAGTGCCAACTGTCTTAAATATCTTACAACCATCATAGTCTGTTTCTTTTAATGGCCGACTGTTCTTCAAAGATTACATCCATTAATTTCTATTTGGTGAAAACATTCATTTATCCCTCTCTTTTCAATTCAGTGAGCAGCTTTTAGATCTGCCACAATTTACATAGAAGTAATTGCATGCTGGCCGCTGCAACAGAAAGCAATCCAGAATTTATTTCTGGACTGACAACAATACGATCTCTCTATACTTATAAACATGATAAAATAAGTTAAAAGTTCAGAAAATGTGTACGAGATAAGTGCAGCCATTTCTAGCCAAGAGAGTTCCTGGCTTGAAACTTATATACGTGGAGATTCCACAAGCGGCCAACAATGTAAATAATATATGTACCATCTCTTCATATTTATATTTCCTCTTGAATTTAAAAAAACTATAGTTTCAGAAGAGACATGGCATTTAAGTATGGAAACATCATGGGTCTTAATTGAATTGTCGTCACAGAATTATTGGGTTGGAAGGAGAAACTGAATCTGATAGAATGTACCAGTTATTAATTGCTGTAACTGATTGTTGACCCCACAATCTCTTTGCCAACAGACAGGCTGGGACTGATCCTGCTTTAACAGAAATAATGGCATAACTGAAAGCAGCACTGAAACATACAACAATGACTGAAAACTCATAAATATGTAACAAGGAAACATTACCCATGTGTTCGGTCATCATCATCCATCGAGAATGTGTTAACACTGCTTCCACTAGTCCTTTTTTTAAGTTTCCTTAAATCTTTGTTGTACTCTCTGTGTTTTACAACACTTCCAATGTTCTTTCTTGTCTTGTCTTGTTTCTAAAGTCTATATTATTGTCTTGAAGTATTTAATTTAATTATGTTGAGAGGTGTTTTAAAGTGATAACGTTTCTTTGTAATCATGTTTTTAATGTTTGTATTATTGTACCGAAGGACTTATATCATCTCAGCTTAAAGTTTAATTATTTCATTTAATTATGTTAAGAGGTGTTTTAAAGTGGCAACAATGCATAGAGTATTATGTTGTGATCGTGTATAAAAATGTCAAACAAAGTCGACACATATTTATAACTTATCATATCTAGTTTTAGAAAAAATGTATATACAATATGGTTAGAGATAGAGATGAAAAAAAAACCTTTTTATTCGATTTTTTTTATTGAAGTTGAATAGACACCTCTAGAATGATATCTCTTGATATATTTTACACACTTTTATAATATTTTATCATGCATGATTATAAACTAGTTGGTATTCTCTTTCTAGTTGGAGTAAGGCTATCTCTAGATCAATGTCCTAAAATTGATGATGAACTAGAAGAGATGTGAAAATTTTCATATTGTCAATGTTGTAGGAAGCCTTATGTATATCATGGTATGTATAATATTTGATCTTTACCAAGAAATGAGAATTCTTATTAGGTTTATGGTAAATCTTGGTAAAGAACATCAAAATAATGTGAAAAGGGTATTTAGATGTATATGTGGGACTTCTAACCATTCCATTTTTTATCATGGATCCAATGATGTGGGAACAATGGCTGAATTGAAGGGATTTGTTGATTTAGATCAGACCAATGGTGTAGATTGTAGGAGGTTCATAAGAAACCATCTTTACTTTATTTAGAGAAGTAGTTAGTTGGATGAAAAATAATAATCTATGTTCACTATAGAAATAGATTATATGGTTGCAACACATGCTAATAAAAAGGAGTGTGGTTAGAGAGATTGTGTTTAGGCATTGGCTTTCAATATAAACAACTAAGAATTGCATGTGATAGTAAGAGTCTCATCTATTTTGTTAATAACCTCATTTACCATACTCATACAAGAATATTGATGTTTTGATGTTATAAAAAGTAGATGCCTCAAAGAATGTTGTAGATTCCTTCACTAAACTAGTCAATACAAAGAAGTTTAGTTGGTGTAGGTTGGCCATAGGCCTTTTATCTTCTAGAAATTAATTTAATATTGTTGTAATATTTTTGTGTTGTTCTCTTGTGCTCTTGCAAGGTTTTTGACAAGTGGGGTGCGTGCATAGAAAAGGGGGACAAGCTAGTGACTAGCCTTGATATTTTTAGCAAAATGCATTTGCATTATGAAAAATTAGCACAAATGCGCTTAATATGTATGCATTTTTTTTCCTTGAATTTAAATTTTTATGATCCCTACCCATTTAGGTTTGGATTTAAGATCCTAAGGCTAGGACATCTCTTAATATGTCTCTTAAATTCATCTTTTTAATATAAAACAACCAAAATTTGAACTTCAAACTCTTCAAGTTTTACATGTTGCAATAAAATTTTACAAAACCACCATCAAAATAAAGAGGAACTTCCTATTTTTCTAACCATACATTTTTTTATTTTTATGAGTAATTTAAGGATTTTTTTTATTTTCTTCAAAAAGTGTTCATATTCCTCTTGTTATGTTCCCTTTTTTCCACAATATATGTTGTACCCAAAAATTCCCATTTTCTATCTCTATTGTTCCCTTGAACTAAATTGGTATAAGAGTTCTTACCCTTCATCCCCATGTATTCACTTAAGATCTCAATATTTTTATGAATATGGAGGCATTGTCAATTTTTGAAGTCTATATAAGCCATAAAAAATGTAAAATTTCCCTTCTCAACATAGCTTTCCTCTCAACTCCACTTTCCCCCTTTTTTTTTCTATCAAGGTATCTTAATCCTCCATCCTATCATGCCTCTAATTCATTTGATGCTTTCATTCCTTATCCTGTTGGAATTTCAAAACTCTCCTATCAGTATACATCTTTGCCAAACTCCATTCCCTCACAAGAGGTTTTTAGAGCCTGAATTCCTCTCACAAGCATGCTTCACTTCTAAACCTTGATCCTCGACTTATAGTATGAGTCATGGAGTACCCCTAACTTGCAAAACTTTGATTCTCTCACCTATTTTTCATTATTCACCTCACCTACCTCCCTACATAAGTGCAATGTAGAAAAATGGCCCCTTGTCATTTTCATGGTCTTTTAGGCCTTGTTTCATGATGTTTGATCTATTTTGCTTTGATTTAATTATGTAATATGGCTTGAACATGCACATTTAGGTCCTTAAAATTCAAATAATGACGTCTTGTGAAGGTGTTGTGAAGTGTTGTAAAGCATTTCTACACTCTTCTACACTCTATTCATTACAATTAACCTAAAAATCACCTTTTCATCACTAATCAAGTCTTATTTTGAAGTGTTGTAAAGTCTTGTAACAATATTTCACACTTTTCTAGGCATAAATTTACTATTTACACCTTTCTTATGCTTTATTTGACCTCTTTATGCCCTTATAAGGCTTAATTAAGTGCATTTTTGAATGTAAGTTGGACAATATTTAACATTAAATATGAATTAATTCCAGACACCCATTTTCAGGTCCTAGGTGGGACCCATTCACCATGGGTGGCAAATGAGTCCCCCTTGGATCCAAATTTAAAATATCTCAAAATTCCTTTTGGGTTTTTATTCAAAATCACTTGATCAATGTCAGCCTGTGATGAGGTATTAACAGGTGACTAAGGCATAAGATTGTATAAATAAGTGGTTTTACATCCATTTCAACCCCCATTCATCAAGTTCACTAATTCATCCACTCATTCAAGCATTCAAGCACTTTGCATCATCAAATCAAGCATCAATCAAACATCTTGGAGCAACCACTGACATAAATTCATATTTTCATCAACAAGGGTTTGGTAAGTTGATAGCACTTGCATGTTATTTGTTTATCATTCTCTTTTATTCCATTATTTCATTAAGGGTTTGATTACCAAAGTGGGGTTTGACCAAGGAAAACCCCTATTTTCTAACCCTCTTGAAACCATTTTCCCCCTCTTGTATGTGTGTTTGCAGACCTTTGTATGCAGATTTAACAAGAATTTAGGTGATTGAAGAGTGGTCAAAAAGTCAACTAGGTGCTTCAAGTAAAATCAACCACATTTCAAGCTTGGAGAAGACCTTTTGTTTGTTTCCTGTAGAATTGACTTTGGCAACTTGACAAGCAGACATCCTCAGATCTGGTGTTGCAAAGTTGTCTCTTGATTTCTCAAAATTTTGGGAGAGGACTAATATCCCACCAGTGGCAAATGAGTCCCACCTTAAGGCTAGAAATCTAAGTTTTGTCAGATTTTGGATCCCAACACTCAGGAACTTGTTCTTGATAATTTTCACCAGAAGCGGGACTAATTCGCCACCCTAGGCGAATGATTCCCACTGTTGATTTTTTGTGATTCCAGATAGCATTCCAAAGATTCTAGAATCTTCATCAGACCTCTTGGTGCACACTAATTCAGTCTATTTCTTTCTGTTATGCATTTATTCATTCCTATTTCTTTGTTTGCATATCACATTGTGTTTTCAAACATAACATAAATCTTAATTTTTGCATACATAATCATTCATTTAGATCACTTAATTGTATTTAGTTCATATATCATCACACATAACATAATTTGAGTGAACCAAACTAGCATTTTTGGCATACCTCTCTCCTTTTAGGTGAAAAACCTTAGAAGAGTTAGAGAGTCCCAGGGTGCCAAAAATCTATGGTTCAATAATTAGATAACCATTAATGTGTAGGATGATGGCCCATCTTCTAGAAGGTCATGTGGGCATTGAATTATCATTAATAATGATGACGTGGCCCCACATGTACACCCAACTATGTAAATGAAGAGGATAATAAGGGATACCATTAATGAGGTAGTTAGGGCTCTAAATTTTGAGGGATCCTCACCATTAGTACTAAGTATAATTTTAGTTTATAGGGGACATTCCTCCATGCCTCAAAAGTCTATTTTATGCATGTAAGAATTATTCTAGGTATAATTCCAATATAAATGGTGCTCAATTAATATGTGTAGTCCTTGTTATATACCAATATTGATGTGTAGGTCATGGTTATAGATTTTAACATCATTTTTGGGTGTATAATGGGCCAAAAGGAAAATAGATGGATTATTATCAAATATACATAAAAATACCAATAGGAAACTCATGATGAGGATGCATGTTTGAGAAAAAAGATCTATGGATGGAAACTTATATATTTGTAGGAGGTGAAAGGACAAAAAGTCTAAGGATATCATGTGCCAAATGATGAAAACCCTCTTAGCTTTAAAGGAAATATCTCACCCAAAGGTCATATTAGGTTTTAATGGTGGAAAATAATAATGATATTTAGCTAGCATGATACTCAAAATCGCCATGGGTATAATTTGTGTATCTGTCATGCGTTTTTGGGTCATTGTAGTAACATTTATTTGTATTTATTAATCATTAGTTCAAGAAAAGTTTTGGAATCATTTTTTTAGCTATTGGCCACATTTATAAATTTAGATCATTATTATTTCTATGTAATATCATAAAGATTTTTTGGGTTAAATGAATTATCATAAGACTACAATTAAATCTACTTTACTAAATTACATTTAAATTTATAGTTTATCTTTAATGGTGAATACAACCTATGATATTAGGGTTAATGTCATTTGAATGAATGTAAGGCATACTTCTTGGGTTTTATAGAGTCAGGTATAGATCAATTCTAGGGTCTGTCATAGTAGGTTAAAATACTAAAATTTGAGTTGTGAGTTCCACTAGTAAACATTGATACTAATTGTAGGGTTTGTATGGTTCCAATTTAAAAATTTCTAAATTTGCTAAAATTGTTTACCTTTAGCTCAAGACATTACACCTCCAATACATGTGTATTATTTATTTTATAAGTTTTGACACATTTATCTATTAAAAAAAAGGATTGTTTTATGCTTCATTCTATGCACATTCAAATAAGATTTTTTTTTGATTGGTTTTGTGCAAGTTATATGATGTGTATGCTTAATGATATAATTTATAGGATCTATTCACTTTAGAAAACCAAAAAAATAATATTCAATAAAAATATTAAAAATATATAGAACTTATAGTACTCACTCTAGGATATATTTCCACCACTTAATTTCTAAAAAATTACAAGTAATTTTAAAAAAAGGGGGCACACATCAAAAACTATGTCATATTTTAGTGATAAAAATAGGAAGATTTTTACACATGTGTTCACAATTTCACTACCATTGCCTAAATTATTATAAAATATATTTAGTGGTTTAGAAACTAGATTTAGAGCACTATAATTCTTGCTCTTATTACATCTTCAAAATTTTAGTGCGCACATCTCAAATTATTCATACAAGTTCATCTCTAGTTGATTTTAAAAAAATGGCCACTTTTGATCCCAATTTTGTCCCCCATTTCCTTGCACTTACTAGGTGATTTTTTTTGGAATGTAAGGTCTCTCAAACTTGTAATCTAAATATTCAATTCTTAATATTTTTTACATTTTTTTGTGTTGTCTTTTTTTCCCTTTCATTTCCCCTTGGAAAATTTAGTAACCCAATTTGGAGTGTAATTTTTTTCTTCATATGAGGATGTGGAAATCTCACTTGATTTTTTCTTATTTGGATATGTGTTAATGTTTTGGGAGGTTTGTAAAAGCATCTTATTATGAGGGTTATATATATGATACATTCTTATGATGTGTGTAAGCACATAAGACGAAGACTACATTAGAGTCTTGAATCACCTTATGATAGTTTCAACAATTGAAATGAACAATCTAATACATGGAAGAATAAGTATAAAATTGGATTCCCAAGTTTGAAGATGATAGAATGTAAGGAATTTATGCTATTAATAGGCATGGGAATCTTAGACCAAGGGAGGTGTTTTTTCTTAGTCCAATTAATTTGGGTATCGTACTTCTCTTGGTTTGTAACTAGTTTATGAAATCATCCCACAATTTCATCTTGTAATTATGGCGAGGATTTCTAAGGATTAGATTAGATCAATCAAATCAATATAAAAGACAAAAACCCAAAGATCTATCGAGTACAAAGGAAATTAAGCAATAAAACGGTTATACCTGTAAATCACATTTTCCATGATTACCTCCATAGCACCTTCTTGCTTGCTGGATGATGTTGCCCTCAGATTCGTTGTGTGAGCAATCTGCAAATGTCTAAGACCTACAACAAGCTTTGAAGGATTTATGCAATGTCTAAATGCCTATGACTATGACAATGTCTATGAAAATAATGACTTCTAATGCCAAATGACTATAATGACTATTAAATTAAAAATGAAGTTGTCGGATCTCAAAATTATGAGCAAAATTATCTTTTATAGAAAACACAATTTTGAGTGGATGGATGAGGTCGAATTCTAAGAAAGACCTAGAATGAGAGGTCGGTCACTGAGAATCCCTAATTAGGGTTAGGGAAAATTCATTAATCGAGCAGTCAGATAAAACCCTCAGATAAATGGATGTGACGGTGGAGAATAAATGAGACAAATTAATTAGAAAATAAAGATTTTCGAAAATCAATAAGATAAAGATTGCTGATTTGCGAGATTCAAAAAATCAAAAAGATAAGATTTGGCTGAAGATCAGATTTGGAAAAATCAAGAATGCCGATTACTTGATTTTTAGAAGATTAGTTACCAATTTGAATTAGAATTAGATTCAAATTATGGATTTTATATGAGACAATAAATAATCTTTTTTAGATTATTTACCAAAATGGTGGCAGTTAAGATTGTGATGACATTTTAAATGGTGAGTTTATTTAAAATGGGGAGGAATATTAAATTGGCAATTAAATGGTAAAGGTAATTATTTAATTTAGCAGATAAGACTAAATAATTAAATAAATTAATCAATTTATTTAATTATGACAATTAGTGACATATTAAATAAATAAATAAAACTTATTTATTTAATAATCAGGAAGAAATATATTACAAAGGGTAATTAAATAAATTAAGAAATTTATTTAATTAAGGGAAGACTTAGATAATTAATGACATATTTAATAAATAAATAAAATTTATTTATTTAATAATCATGAAGAATACAAATACATGAATTAATTAAACAATTATAAATTATTTAATTAATAGTCGAATGTGGACCAAGGACATAATTAAATGTCATAATTATGCTAGGGCGAAAGTGGTAAAAATGAAGCTTGCAGGCCTAGGTCATTTTTCAGTGTCTACATTTTGCCCCTCTTTGTCATAATGTAAACTTGTCATGTTGTGACAAAGAAAAATAAGTCAAAATATGCCCGATGCAAAAGAAATAAGATGAAAGGGAAAAATGATGGGGATTACGGTATGCCTCGAGGAGGAATGAGATGAGTCCCAATAACATGGATTATTAGCTCGAAATTAATGAGAAGACAAATAAATGTTAGTGCAAAAGATATGGATGATGATATGGATGCAATGCCTATATAAGATGGGAGAGAGAAGATGACAAGACAAAAAGATATGCATGTTAGTTCTTAGACCAAATCCTTCAAAACATTGCCATAGGACTAATATTTATTGCTCTTAATCATCATTAGGTGAGAGTAAAATGACACAAATGGACAACAAACACCATGATATGATGTAGACCAAGGTGTGCAAAGGTCATCCCACTTGAAAAATAGCAGTCCTGAGACAAAGGAATGTCTATGTAACTCATACTAAGAGGCGAGAAGTTGCCCCGATCTTTTTTAATCCAAGACAATCCTGAGACAACAGTCAAAAGAAATAAAATAGGTCGAGGGAGGCGTCATACAGCACCTCTAAATCCTTCATGGGACATCCTTGAGGTAGCTACTAACATGACCAAAAAGACAAGACAGTAAAAATATAAAACAAAATAGCCAAGATAGTCAAAAGATAAGACAAGATAGACTAGAAAGATTAAGAGCCATTTAGTTTTGTTTGCCAATGTTTGTTTGCCAAAGATTGAATTCTTGCCGGTTTGAAAGTTTTGACAGTTTAAGAGCTTTGCCAATTTGACGATGTTGATAGTTTGATGAGGCCTATTGTCAGGAAGGACACATCTTGAAAAAGGAAAAGGACACTTTGACGAGGTCCAAATCTAAGAAGGACACATCTTGAAAGGACAAAAAGAGTAGCAGGGCATTGTTTTGAGTAATATGTTTGTAAGTTAGTGATATTGATTGTATGATTGATTGGGTACGTATTGTTGTTTGATTTTAACCAATTTTGACATTAACGTTTTGAATGACTGTCTTGTGTCTAAGTTTGACTATGTCTGACTTATTTGACCGATGTGACAATTGTGACAAATGCCATGATTTTATTTTGACCAACCTAAAAGGACTGACCTAATGTCTCGGGGACTCATCGACTGATGGCCTTACCTACATAGCAAATGCGCAGAGACAACGTAGTTCGACAATGACATGGACTGACTGACATGACTAACTTTGACTCCATTTTTAGGATTTTGACATTGATTTGGATGTTTTTGTGTTTTTCTTTAGGATGTTTTATGATTTTTAGGTTTTTCTTCAGGACATTTTATGATATTTTTGGTCTTTTTTTTATGACATTTTATGATTTTTTTGGATTTTGATGTTTAAGAGGATTGTGACAAATACATATGACTAATGCTTACACATGAGAATCAAGGAAAAACATGGTGTGCCACAGGTAAAGCTGGAATACCAATTGACATGTATTGATAGCGTTGTTTGACATGGGAAGGGCAGCATCTGAAACAGCGTGAGGGCGATAGCGATAATGTGATAAGAAAGTATTGTAGTAGTAGTCTATAGCTAGGCGAGGAACCACGATCAAGTAATGTTTTGGATAATGTGCTTATCTGAATTAGACTCGTTGCATTTGGAATGACTTGGTTAGGACTAGATGGGATGATGATTATCCTTAGACCATTTGACAAAGGAAAGCCAAGATAGGTGATAGGCATGAAAGGATAGGGGGTGGCCTTGGTAAAGGACTGGAGACATGAGACTAAGGGAATTGTCATATGATTTTCAAGGACTATGTCATATAAGGACAATAAGACTATGATGGTCGATGACATGATGTTTCGCGAATCGTGTATGACTAAAGGATAGACATGTCAAGAGTTTTCCCAAAGCACGATTTATGTGTGCCAGTTTTATGTCAAGACCGAGGTAAGTGGAAAATGTATGAAAATGATATGAATGAAATGGTCAGATGTCAATTTCAAAAGGAATTCCTAGGAGATGAGATGACTTGCCGCCAAGTGTAAGAGTCCACATAGACGATTTATTTTACACATGACGCCTGTTTGCCAGGTTTTCATCATGGTACTTATCCAAGGCGCCTGTTTGCCAGGTTTTCACCATTGGATGAAATTTTTCTCTTTCCTATTTTCTTGACTTTTTGATTTTTTTGGTGTCACCAAGACACATGTTTGCCAAGTTTTCATCAGGGTGACGATTTTTTTAATTTTTATTTTTTTTTTTGTATTTCTGATTTTGTGGATAGCCTGGATGCTTTAGATAACCACTGACTGTTCTGATCCACTGATGGTGCCGATGTAGAGACTGGTGCCATGATATGCCAATAATGACCTTGCTGAAGGAGTTGTCTTGTCAGGATCGTAGCACTTGTATACAACTGATCAATGTCATTATGATCCTTTCTGATACTAGAGTTGGCCTTATCAAAATATGCACATCACAATAGAGTGCCATGAGAGTCCTTGTGGTAAAGAGTTGCTGCCATGATGTGATGGATTTGTGATGTAGGATTTTTGGACTTTAGGCGAGATATAGGATTATGACAAATGATGGTGGACATGGAAAGGTTGTTTGGACGTTTGGACAAATCACTTTTTATTTTCCAAACTTGGGATGGTGCATGACGGATTTTGGAGGGATGGTGTTTGGAACCAACACTTTTATATGTCTTGATTGATGACCATTTTGAAGGAGGTGGACATGTGTTATATGTGGGAGTCCTCTTGTCTTGTGGCTCCACATTGTGATTGACTTTTGTGTTTGACTTGGTGTCTTTGTTTGATCCATCTTTCTTTGGGATCCATTTTAATTTCATTTGTCCACTTGTCCTTTTGTTTGATTCAATGGCCTTTGACATTTGATTTTGATCTTTTGACTTGTAAGACTTTTGTTTTTGTTGGTTCCAAAGGGAAGGTTTATTCATGATAGAATGACGGTTTATGGTGTGGGTGGACGGGGTGTTGGTAGCAATCTTATGACAAGGATTTCTCATGGATTCCATTTTGATGTTTATATCTGACAAAGTTGCCCCCAGTATCGGTACCAGCGACATCATTTGATTTGCTTTTGAGAATAACTTGAACCTTGATGTCTATAATTTTTCTTTGAACTTTGTATTGGTTCTAAAATTCCACTGCTCATGTATGCCTAGTCCTTTGCCTTGATATTGCATGGCGTGATTCTATTTAGATGGGGTATTTATTGTTTTGAAACCAAGATGCTAACCCCAATATGATGTGTCTATGGACATCATGTAATATTTTCATTTTGCAAAGCACAACTCGACAAGATAGATGACCCTAGTTGATAAAATTGCCCAGCTATTTCTCATCTTTGGACATATTCTGGCCCGATATCTTTGGTCTGATCGTGTGACATGTCAGGTTCAGATGATTCTGTTGGTGCTTCCAAGGTAATGTCAAAGCCATCATTATGTTTAGTGTCACAGAGTCCAATGATTTTAGCTATAACTTGATCATATGCAAGCATGTCCCCAGTGGAAGATTCCTTTTCTAGAGGAATATCATCTATGTGTCCCATGAAGGCAAGTGTCTTAGTTTTGAAAGGGTCAATAGTCGAGGCTTGTATAGGGTTGTCAAGTGTTTGATCATAAATGGTGTAAAGATCAAGAAGTGGATCATTTTGGACTTCTTGGTCAATGGTAGGGTCTGGGTCGAAGATGGGGTTGTCATGGATTTGGAATTCTTGATCAATGGTAGGTGTACTTTGGATGTCATGATTGTCTTGAAGGAATCCTTCAATGGATTTTGAGATAGGGTCATGGGATGGACTACTTTATTCTTGACATGAGGGTGACATTATAAGGTCATGCTTTGGGCTTTCATCTTGACATGTATTCTCAGGTTTACACAATAGGATTTGACTTTGAGTAATGATAGAACTTTCATGACTAGATGTGGCTTGTGAGGGGATGACCTGAAAATGATTAATGAATGACAGACTAGGATAGGACGTGGGGACTTGGACTAGACTAGTATGTGAAGAACTAGGATATGACATGGGTACTTGCATTGAACCAGTATGTGAAGGACAAGGGTATGACGTGGAGACTTGGACCGGATATGACATGGAGTCTTGGATTGGAGTATGATGTGATATGGGGACTTCAACCGGATATGCCATGGATTCTTGAGCTGGATTAGTGTAAGGTTGACTAAAATAGGACTTGGAGACTTGGACGGGATCAATATGGTATGATGTGAGGACTTGACATGAGTTGGTAGATGGTTGATAAGGCATGTAGATGTTGATAGGATTGATAGGTGAAGGACTATCATATGATGTGGGCACTTGGAATGGACTAGTGGACAGTTGGTTTCCCTTGTCAAAGTTAGGATAAGGATGATAACTGGACATGTGTTGTGAATTAATGACAGGATTTGTGTCAAGTGACTGTTGATGGTGAGGGTAGACGGATGGAGGTGGAAAAGTATTTATGTCAAAGCCCTATGGTAACTTAGCCCCTTCGTCCAAAAGCATGGCTAGATACCTTTGAGGGTCACGTAAGACTGATTTTTTTACAAAGGAGAATATATCAGGATTTTGCGCTGCAGCTTCTATGTCTTTGACATATACTCGTCCATTTTGGTCTCTTTTTATGAATGGCTCAAAAATGTTTTGTGATGAAGATGGCATGTTCATGGAAGATTGCATGTTCATGTTGTGAAATGGGTCAGAAAAGGTCCAATGTTTGTTCTTGTCATAAGTGTTATTGTCGATATTGGGATTGGAATCTTGTCCAAAGTTTGCCATTTTTCGTTGTTGTCTTTGAAGCCTAGTCTCAACCGTAAAAGGGGTTTTCTCAAATGAGGACGATGAGAATGACAAGTAAATGCAAGGATGACATTAGCCTATGTTTTTTGGATTTTTTGGATAAAGGATGACAATGCAAGACTATGTTTTTTGGATTTTTGACAATTAGGGATGCAATATGACAATGTTGTCTAAAGAAAATGACTAATGCCAAAGGAAAATGAAGACTAAGATGACAAGTTATGTCACTAAT
>VDFB02281197.1:0-24717 GCA_007258455.2 Sequoia sempervirens
CCAATAAAGAAGCAACACGATTTATGAATTATTTCATTAAACAAGTTTCATCCAACAAAAAAAAGTTAATTTAATCCATCACATTAAATGATAAACCAATATGTATTATCCATAACATGCCATCAATAAATACCA
Source organism: Sequoia sempervirens (assembly GCA_007258455.2). Taxonomy (NCBI): domain Eukaryota; kingdom Viridiplantae; phylum Streptophyta; class Pinopsida; order Cupressales; family Cupressaceae; genus Sequoia; species Sequoia sempervirens. The sequence goes on from VDFB02281197.1 coordinate 136, forward strand.
ATCAAAATCAATTCAATTAAAACTAACATAAACAAGGTGCATCATTTACATTATCCATTAAAGGAGAGAGTTCATCAAGGCAATTACAAGATTACAAATTGTAAAACAATGTTTCCTCGTATACATTTGAGGAGAGTACATTAGAAATGTAATTATATATGATACATTGATTATAGTTCAATACAAGGACATGAAATATAATCCACTCATGTTGGGTCAAGTGCAAGAGTCCACAACACCAAGAGTAGTCACCACGCACACGAACAACCTCAATAGAGCCCAATGGAGGAATAAGCATAATCCACTTGACCATGTGGAACCCTAAGGTCCACCCCGTGTGCTAGGAGATAGCAATAATGTCCCACCACAACAAATAAACAAACAAGGTGACTACCATTGACATAACAAGACTATTCAGGACTCCAACATACAAAGTACAACATAACATCACATAACAATGAAACTGCTTCTAGAGGCACACAAACAAGAAAGGGGAATACAAGCCAAGGGAATGCTAGGTTACAGTAGGGAAGAGTGTCATCACATGGTCCTAGCATGGGTTATCCTAATAGTCTCTCACTAGAAATTGACCCCCATCTATGGTTATTTTGATAGTCTCACACTAGAAGTCAACCCCATAGTGTGACACATGCATAACCAACTTTCCTTTCATGAGGACAAGGAAGTTGATCTTGCCAACTAGGCCTTCTCAACCCATCCTTATCCTAAATGAGCACTATAGGCATGGGTGAGACATCCAGTTATAAATCTTAATTAAAGTGGATTTCTACCCAACCCCCTAGTTTATTAATTAGTGTGTGATTGAATATGTGATCTAACTAAAGAGATATAAACCAACACACCAATAAAACATTAAATCAAAGGAAACTAATTGAAAAGTAAAGCAAAATCTTAAAACAACAACTCCTTCGAAAGCATCTTATTGTGCTCTATCTCCAAGGATTTGTTGCAAGTACTGGCCCTCAGTTGTTGTAAGCAACAAATTTTTTAGAATGGCAACTTCGGAGAATGAGCTTATGCAAAATGTATGTGTAATTGCTAAATGATTTAAGCTATGATGTGAAAACTAAGATGCTTTGAACTTGAAATAAAAATGCCTGAAAAGATTGCTAAATTCTGATTAGAATGCAACTATAGTAATAATACTAAATTCACAAAATCTAGGAATCTTTTCAACTCACAAAGAGGTTGTATTTATAGGTTTTTGGAGACAAGAATCTAGTTGGCAAAGATCAATGGTTGAAAATAAGCCGATCAAGATCAATGGTGAGAGATTCTAAAAGTTTAGAAAAAGATGGAAGGTTGAGAGAATAAAGGAAGATGTTTCCTCCTACACAATCTTTTTGATTCAAAATTGAAGGAAAGTTGCCATTTGAGGAGTTAGTTGATAGTTGAAGATAAATCCCATAATTAATTAAATAAATTTATTTAATTACATGTGACAATGAATTTAGAAGTTTCCATAATTAAATATTTAATATTTAATTATGTGTGAGAAGATGATAGAAAACCGTTTAATTAAATATGAAGTGAAGAAAATTTCTAATTGAATATTTTAGAATATTTAATTAAATGTAGAGTGAGGAAAGTTTCTAATTAAATATTTAGAATATTTAATTATATGTAGAGTGAAGAATTAGAAAGTGTTTAATTAAATATTCAGAATATTTAATTAAATGTGGAAAATGAATTTAGAGGAATGTCATTTGAATTTAAAATTTAAACTTACGATGATTAATATAAATAAATTATAAAAAATCTATTTAATTAATTAAGAGGAATATGGAAGATGCTAATAATTAAATAAACTTATTTATTTAATTAAATTAGAAGAATTAGAAAGTGAACGATATAAATAAATAATTACATTTATTTATATGTAGATGACTTTAGAAGATTAATTAAATAATTCATATTTAATTAATTAACAAGCTTGATTAATTGCGACCATTTTTAGATGTATACAATTAAGTTTTCACTGAGTTAAGAAACTCCCACATGGGTTATCCTGGATGCCACTTTGTGCGCTGGCTCTCATTGAGAGCCACTCCCCCTACTAGCAACTAGAAGACCCATTAAAACCAACAGGGTAAAGCTGTCATGCACATAAAATAAAAACCACAAAAGTATATATCCCGAGCAAGGCATGGACCATCTTGCTCTCAATACACAACCATAATAACAAGGAGTGCATGGCTAAAGACCCACAACAACACATTACAAGTATAATAGCAACCATTTTAAGGATCAAACACAACAATTCAATCAATAACATATTTTCCCAAGCCTCTGGAAGACTTCCAATTCAATTAAACATAAAAGGACTCTACTTTTGAGCAATAACCAAAATAATACTCCAATACCAAACATCAACACAGTCTAATGCTTATGGCCAAACAACCAAAACATCCATGGAAGATATCATTCCACCCCACATGATAACCAACAACTAATTACACAATAAATGTATAGTTTGTCTATTAATCAATCATAAAAGAAATCAGTGGTCATTAATTAATACTCTAATTTATTTATTTAATATCTTCAATTATCTAGATATGATATACCCCTAATCATTAATTTGCATATAAAGAATTTTCCTTTTACTAAACCTTAAAATATAAATACTTGCATCTATACATATATACACACACACACATATACATATACATATACATATACATATACATACACACACACACACACACACACACACACACACACACACATATATATTTATTGTATACACCTAAAAATGGTCTGCATAATCTAATTAATTAAATATGATTTATTTGATTAATTAATCTTTAATTCCTCTACTATTAAATAAATAGATATATTTATTTATATAGTTCATATTAAATTCTTCAATCTTTATCATATTATTTTGCCTTAATTAAATAAACAAATTTAATACTTTTGTTTTATTTAATTATCATAATCAAATTCATCTACTATTAAATAAATACAAATATTTATCTATATAGTTCACATTTATATTCTTCTGATTATCCTCTTTTAATTAAATAATCAAACTTCAATAGTTTTTATTTAATTATCATTATCCCTCTTTTATTAAATAAACAATATAAAAAACATTTGTTTATTTTAATAATTATTATTTCTTCCTAAATTTGAATGAATCCAAATATTCAAATTTATGCACATATTTCTACAACTCATCATATCTCACGCACCAAATTAGATGTAATATGTCTAATTTAATTTATCTCAACCTTCACGGGCAATTTTGGAGACAAATTGGAGGCATGAGAATGATTTGATTGACTGATACAGGATTATTTTGATTAACACTTAGAATTACATGATACCATAGTTTATTGTAGCTTCTTTTATCAAGTTTCATGTCAATTTAGATTACGGTAGCATCATCATTATCATTTAGATATCATCATACCAGAATTAGATCATTGCATTTAGTAGCATCTCATTCTTTAGATTGGCATTTTAATAGTCACAATGCTTACCAAATTTGAGAGCCCTGTGACTTAATAAATCTTTGGAGATAGAGAGCAATACGACGCTTTCAAGAGTTTTCCCGTGTTAATTAGATTGATTATTGTTGATTCTCTTGATATAATGTCTTATTAAGAAGTGTTGTTTGTTATTTTATTCATTACTTATTCCACACTTATGTATATATATATATATATGTATATGTATATGTATATGTATATGTATATGTATATATGTAAATATGCACAAGCAACAAAACAAAATGTAGTTTTCTTTTGAAATGGGTTATGATCCAACCGATGCCTATATACACATATTTGCATAATTTATATAATCTAGAGACCAAACATATTGCGCTTATTTTGAACTTTTGTACTATTGATTACTAGAAAATACACATATGCATCGAATGGAGAATAATTGCTGACCAAGCAAGTTCCCTATTCGTTGAATCCTTTATATTGAATGCCTTTCAAATCACTTAACATTCTCAGTATCTTCACCGAAACAATCAAGAAAAGCAGAGAACAATATCACACGACTCACATCCATAGAATACCCACAATAGTGTATTAATATTGAATGCCATAAAAGGGGGTGTCTTTGATTATTGACATAGTCTTAGGATATATGGGATATCAAACACGAGTCATAAGGTAACATACAATATTGCATTTGTGGATAAAAGACAAGATCTCGGTTCCACGCTAAATTTATATCATGTCCTTAGAGATATGAACGGTGATGAATATTGATGGTTACAGTCAATTAAATACAAGTAAATGAAGCCTTCAAGTTGTGCACTAGGAATAATCAATGAAACAAATGAAAGCAACAAATTTAAGGTGGAATAGTGATTGATTTCGTTAATCCAAAGTCAAGCTACTAACATAAAAAGAAACGCATATACATCGGCTACTAATTAAAAGAAATCTTATTGAACACCACTAACCAAAGCGAAAGCCATGATAAAAAAATAGGTAGGAAACACAGGCATCAAATTCCTCTGCATAAATTTTATCAAAATAATTCAAAACCAAGGATAAGTTGTATTCTTTGCTGGCAGAAAGAAATCATTGGAAATGAGAATAATATAAATAGCTGAACCCCTAGGAAAGAGGAGAAAAGGGGATGAGAGTGGCTGACTGGTCAGGAAGTTCAAAGAATTAACAAAATACAATGACATAATAGATAGTTCTAGCTTGCAGAATAAAACACTATGTAGCTCTAAAAAGCATCCTTCCACAATAAGCAAAAAAATCATATAAAAAATAGCAACAAATGTAGAATGGAGAATTTATCAAATGTTGTAGATGAGATGTTTTGTTTATTTGTAGTAAAATTAGGGAAAACATAAATCAAGTAATGAAATAAGCAAAATATCCTCAAAAGAATTGGGGTTTCAATAGCTGTGTGACATTTATAGAATAAGAACGCTAAAAAATTAACAAGAAATTGTTCTGTTTTCAACATCACAAATACTCCATTTCCATTTTCTATAGAATTAGAATTGAGAATAGCAATGGAAATTGGTTTCTCCCACTTACCAAAGTCACGATTTGATACTGAGCCCACTACTCCCAGCTTGCAGCTCCAATAGGCTTCCAAAAACTCAACAAACACTGCAAAAACCCAATTCCAAAACCTCTAAAACCAAAAGAAAGCCTCCAAGAACAAGAAACATTCATGGGCAGAGAAGCAAGATTAGTTTTTTACATCTATTGTTAAAAGCCCCTCTCTTTTAGTAAATTAACCAATTTATTAGCCACTCCACTATGTCCATTGTTGCATGCAACTTTTCTTTAATTTAATTATTTTATTTTATTTTACATCTATAGTTCACCACCACTCTTCCCATATGTTTATTTATAAACATATCATTGTTTAATTTACACTTAATTAATCAACTTTAAAATATTTTATTTATTAATTTTAACCATACCTTTTAATTCTATTTGCACCCCACTTTAATAAATATATTTATTTTTATATTTTGGTATTAAGACATAATCTTAATTTATTTAAAATTAATAAAGGAATTAATAATATTTTATCTTATCAAAACCATATGTAATCATATAAAAGCATCTATTTTAATTATCAAAATGCTTTTAAATTTTATAACTTTATTTTAATGTGCCGATAAGGGCGTGGTTCGGTGGTCAAGTCGCTTGGTTGTAGTGATGACCACCAAGGTTCAAACCCTTGCTGGGCCAAAGTGCTCCCAGGCCTTGTGCCTTTGCTGGGCCAATGCGCATGCGGGTTTGGTTATATCTTGTGGTTTCTTTTACCCGGTTCATAGCTCTGGTCAAAAGTGTTTAACCCTAATAATATGGGTGCATTGCACCTTTTTATTTTATTTTTTATTGTAATGCAATAATTAATTAGAGCACTAATAGACCAAATTAATCAAATGAAAAAAATATCAAACAATACCTGACCTCGCAACAAGTTAAAAAAAAACACAAGAAACACACTAACAGACCAACCTGAATTGACCACAGTGACGAGGTACTACAATCGGATACTCATCCTCTTCGAGGATGATGGCTGAAATAGGGGACAAGATGCTATCTCCATCAATGATTTCCATTGGGTTTAAGGTACACTTAGACCTATGAATTTAGGTGGAGTTGATGCCTAGTACCTATAACCTGCAGCAAACCAAAATAGTTGAGAAAATACATAGTCATATAGTCAAATGCACCATGAGAGGAAAGCCGTTGCATCATAGGGAACTCACAAGTGAGTGATGTGACACTGTTCCCCTTCACCAAAATGCATCAACACACAATAATCATATTCTAATCAACATGATAAGAAAAATCATCAGATTATCACATGATGTACATAAAAAGATTAATCCGTATAATCCATTAAATCCATATACTAGGCATAACATAAGCATAAAGCACCAGTGATAAAAGTAGCATCAAACTATCATCATAGAAGTGAATCCAACATCAAGTAAAGTATCATAATATCCCAATCCAATACAAACAACAATCACTCTAACAGAGAACAATTGAGGGGCAATACATCCTCCCCCCAGAACCGGGCTTACTCCTGGAAGCCTGCAAACAAATAAGGGTATAACTCTCACATCCATGATGCATCCACCCAAGTAGTAGAAGGCTCATCGATAGGATCACATTAGACCCTCACCTGTTGAATGTCTTGGCCCCTGAGGGATAGTCTCCTATGTTGTAGAATGCCTATGGGCTCAAGAGCTAGCTGCCCATCCTCTACTTGTAAGGCATTCCCAATCAAGAACATGAGAAATATCTAGATGATATGGCCTAAGAACAAAAATGTGAAACACATCATGAATGCATGATAGACTAAGCGAAAAAGCAAGATGGTAAGCAATGAGACCAATCCTCTCCAAAACCTCAAATGGCCCAACAAATCAAGGTATGAGCTTAGAGCCTTTTCCATAACGGATTAGACTCTTTCACGGAAACAGCCATAAGAATACCCAGTCTCCAACTAAGAACTGACAGTCAACCCTATGAGCATCTGCATATTTCTTCTACCTATCCTGGGCTGCCACCAAATGCCCCCTAATGCAAACAACCTACTAATCCATCTCCTAAAGCATCTTTGGACCAAGAAGGACTCTGTCCTCAAGATGATCCCAACTCAATGGGGTCCAACAAGGATGACCATACAGAGCCTAAAAAGGAGGCATGCCAATAAAGCTGTGGTATCCATTATTGTATGCAAACTCCACCAAATATAGGTAATCCTCCCAATGAGACTGTTGGTCCATGACATACATCCAAAGCATATCCTCAAGGACCTGATTAACCCTCTTGGTCTACCCATCAGTCTCTAGATGATAAGATGAACTAAAATCAACTGAGTCCCTAACGCATGCTGCAAGGATGTCCAAAGAGTTGAAGTGAACACTGGATCTCTATCTAAGATAATACTATGAGGAATCCTGTGCAGCTTGACTATATCCTCCATGAAAATTCTGGCCACTAATGAAGCATTGCATGAGGATCGAATAGGAGAGAAATGTGCCACCTTAGTCAACCTGTCCAAAGTGACCATGATGGAGTCATGCCGATGGGAAGACATTTAAAAATCGACAATAAAATCCAATGAAATGATGTCCCATTTCCATTTAGGAACAACATGTGGTTGCAAAAGACCTACAGGGTGTTGGTACTCTACCTTCACTCTCTGATACTCCAAACACCTCAACACAAAATCAACAATATCCCTCTTCATTATGGCCAAAAAATACAATTGATGGAGGTTTGCGTGCATCTTCTTGACACCCAGGTGAGTTGAATAGGGTGCTCGATATGCCTCTGACGTGATCAAAGTACAAAGACCCCCTGATGAAGGAAAATAAATAATACCAAAGTGCCACAAAAGACCATCTAACTCAAGGGAATAACTTGCAAATCTACCCTGCAATGTTCTGCTTGACTCAACCTCAGACCTCACCTTCTGATACCAACTGTCTGTAGGAAGCACTATAAGGATTTGACTCCTCAAGTCTACTCCAAGAGTCACTACTGAGAGATCATGTCTCTGTCGGCTAAGAGCATCTGGCACCACATTCTACTTTCCCTAGATATAATTCACCTCAAAATCATACTCACACAAGAACTCCATCCATCGTCTCTGCCTAACATTTAGATTTGGCTGTGTGAAAATATACTGCAAGCTATGGTGATCACTATGCAGCTCAAACCGATTCCCCAATAGAAAGTGCCTCCATCTCATCAAAGCATGAAGCACAATGACTAACTCTAGATCATGTGTAGGATAGTTCAACTCATGATCCTTGAGATTACGAGACTCATAGGAAATCACACGACCATCCTACATCAACACTGCTCCTAAACCCTCCAAAGATGCATCTGTACACACCACAAAATCTCTAGTAGGATCAAGAACTACCAAGATAGGTGCACTAGTCATCCTCTCCTTAAGTGTTAGAAAATATTCTTGACACTACTCTGACTAGATAAACTTCTTCCCTTTCCTTTGAGGAGAAGTGATGGGGTGGGATATCCTCAAAAAACCCTGTACAAATCATCGGTAATAACTTGCTCAACCCATAAAACTATGAACCTCAACAACATTAGTGGGAATAGGCCAATCAATGACGGCTTGGATCTTTGAAGGATCCATGAAAATTCCTTCACCAAAAATAATATGACCCAAATATTTCACCTCTGTCTGGAAGAACTCACATTTTTCCAAATTTTCATACAATTCTTTCTCCCTTAAACACTTCAACATCTATCACAAATGCTCCTCATGCTCCTCCATAGTCCTCGAATAGATCAAAATTTCATCCAGAAACACCAGGAAAAATCTTTCAAGATAGGTGCAAAACACACCATTCATCAAACTCATGAATACAAATGACACATTGTTCAACCCGAACAACACAACAATGAACTCATAGTGCCCATAACGAGTGTAAAATATGGTCTTATGAATTTCTACCTAGAAGATGTGCAACTGATGATACCCTGACTTAAGATCAATTTTTGGAAGCACCATAGCTCCCTTGATTTAATCAAAGAGACCATCAATCCTCGACAATGGATATTTGATCTTCATCGTCACCTTGTTCAACTATTGGTAATCAATACACAATCGAAGCGACCCATCCTTCTTCATGAAAATAACTAGTGCCCCCCAAGGAGAGACACTAGGATGAATGAACCCCTTTGCCAACAACTCCTCAAGTTGCAACCGAAGCTCCTTATGTTCCTATGTGGTCATCTGATATGGAGCTTGTGAAATAGGCTCTACTCTAGGAATAAGGTCTATTCTGAAATTGATGTCATGCTTAGGTGGCATCCCTAGAATCTCACTAGGAAAGACATCTACATAATGCGTAAGGATAGGATGACTATCGAGGGACACCTCTTGGCTCTCTGCTAACTCCAAATCATTAACTATCACGGCAAATAATTGACAATCCTGACACATACACCTCTTCAACTCCATAACATAGATCATACACAATGAAATAGGCCTATGAATGCCAACTAGCTCTACCTCACTGCCTGAATCATCCACACACTGCACTAACCTATGCCAACAATCTATCACTTCTTAGTGAGAATTTAACCAATCCATTCCCATTTCACTATATCATAAGATCCAAAGGGTATAATACAAAGGTCTACTATGGTACAAAGAGAACCAATCCTCAATCCACAACCATAAACATGGGACTCAATTGCTACTTTAGCTCCTGTAATGCCCATAATTTTCACTAGGGCAAACACACACTGACAATTTTTTTTTTAAATTAACATTTTAGATTAAGGCAACGTTAACACTAGTATCTTCACCAATGTTAATATTGTTAAATATATACAACTATTGTGTGGACTACAATTATAATAGCCAATTCAAACCTCATACCAAATTTTATCATAATTCTTATTATTAATACGATTATTAACCAAAATACATATAATATTAATATTAATAACATTATCATTCTTAATACTACTCTTTGATTACCAACAATATTAATATGATAATTATTTAAAAGTATTCCCCAACCATAATTTCACTACCCTTATCATTTTCTCATAACGTCACCACTAAAGATATTCCTTCTCTTAAGACAATTCTCATAAATCTTATCTAACTCACTATAATAACAACATTTATTATTCCGCTTACCTTTTAAATTTTATTAAACTAAAAATAAATCACACTCATTTATATTATATATATAACCTTTGTTTACAAAACCTTAATTATATAATTTGAATATATATATAAATGTTCATTTTATAAATAATATCACAAATTTTAAAACTTACTCTTTTATGTATGTATTAGTAAAATTAGTAATATACTACAAGTCCTCTTACCTTACTTATTATTTACTTTATTTAAATCACTTGCTTTAAAAGCATAAATTATGTTCTTTAAAATTTAAAGCAATGATAACTAACAATACATTTAATGGTTACATATATAAAATATACATTTAAAAGCAACCTTGAAACTTTTATATCCTTATTTCCATAAGGAAGCAAGCATTTGAAAGATACGTAGGAGTATGGAATTTTATAAAAGAAAACCACTCATTAAGTTAAATCGCCCCTATTTCTCTTATTTGTTTTATTTTAACTTTTATTAAAAACGGAGAAGCTTTTTTTTTTTTTTGAACGCTCTAATTTTTTTTGTTTTCTTTTTTTGTTTTCGTTCATATAAACCCATCTTAGCACAGTTTTATCCAGAAGATGGGTAACTCTCCATGCATATTACCCAAGGGATACTTTGCTACTTGTTGGCTATTGGCGTTCAAGAATTTTTCCAGTCACACATAAATCAGACATTGGAAATATACTGCCATTAAAGGCTGCAAATAGAAACATGTCCCAGAGCAGCAGGGCACATACTTGAGCCAAGTACCTCTACTTTAATTGGGTTGGAGGATTTTCTGGTGCTCCTTAACATGCTGAACGCTCTGTCAAAGGTGGCTGAGGCTGACAACTAGCTGACCACAAATCCAAATTCATTTATATACAATAATAGAATCTGATTTGACTTCTCTTAAATGCAACAGAGTACGCTGGGGTTAAATTATGCTTGAGAAGATGTGATTACTCACAACTATGGTCAACGATGAAGGAGATTAATTAAAGCTTTGTGATATGGTCTTGTACGTAGGAGAAGATCTATCCACCCTAGAGCTTTCCAACTCACACATCAGCCATTGTATTTATTTTATCATTTCCAATTGGCTTATGATTTTTACTGCATAAAAGAATCTAACAGAACCAGTCCTATTGGTGTATCATCGACATCAATCTATTGGCTGTGCATACACTGTTGCACACTTTATGACAGTAAAACCAAACATTTTATACGATATTATAACCTTCAATAATATTATAATGCGTTTTGATTAGACGTTTGCAAGCATTGGGATGGTGAGGGAATAAGGCAGCGACTCACCCAGCATACGAGGAAGAGATCACATGGATCATGACTGCAATACACGATATTATTTGTACGCAACGACAATATGTGTTAATTTACAATTTAGCAATTTCCAGTATTTGGGACTGAATTACCTAAAAGTTAAGCTATTCTCTCTTCCATAGTTATGTCACAATGCTAGATTTCTATACTCATTTTTATTACTGTTTAAAAAAAAAATAGGAGTTGATTTATTGGGACAAGCCTCATTCAAAAGTCTTCTCATCTAGCTTTATTAATGAGTAGTTCATTGTGGGACTAGTCCCTTCATACAAAGTTATTCCAAAACAGACTGCACATATGTAAATGTATAGCCATGATTTGTTTAGGTTATCTTTGTTTCTTGCTTTTTTTTTTTGGAATACAGGCAATGAATCATGGCATTTTGTAACTGGCTAAAGATTATAATCTGAGAGAATTTAAAATGGATTGGTACAGTAACAGGTCGTTGTCTATTGACCTTGTCCAAGCGAAGGGAGAGACCCACGTTCTCTCTTTCATTTATGCGCATCTACAGGTTATTCTTGCTTAGTAGAAGAGTCCTACGCGCCATAGTAAGTTTCTTTACATAAGGATGATTTACTCTGATAGTAGAAAATAAACATATTGGTCTATATTTCATATATAGATGAATACATGATAAATAAGAAGGCTAGTTAATTTACTAATACTTACTATAAGTTTATTTCAGAAATGGTATTTTTTTTTTCAAAAAACAATATATATATAAGTTTTCCCTTGTTTCTTGACTGGTGTAAATAGTAATTACACTTTATTTTTCTATACTAATCTATTCCTTAATACCAATCATTGCATATCTAATATAAAACAAAATTCCATTCTTATTCCTGTACAAATATTTTGTGAACCCTCCTCACAGGGGTAGTTTACTAAGCAACGCATAGGTGGATATAATGGTTACTTGTTTTGTATATAAAATTACTTTTGCAGCCAAAATAAAATTGAAATAAATGAAGGTACATACTTTTACACTTCATCTAGATACTTCAAACTGAATATGTTTCTTTATTCTACAACAACAATATCGTAACTTCTATGCTTCTAATCATTCACATTTTACACAACTGAAACTAGAAATTACATCTGTTATTAGCTACTACTTCATTTTCCATTTTTTTTTTTTTATAGCTTTATTTATAGCAGAACACACATTCATATTCTAAAAGATGTAACCTTTTATCAAAATAATCCCCTTTCTTTTCTTGCAAGGTAAATACATATATTCATAGAGCAAGAAGGTGACGTTTACAAAACAACAACATTAAATCTACAAATACACATTTATGTTCCTCAACAGAATGTATCATATTCCTTTAAGCAACTGAATAAAATGTAGGAACTTCATCTTCAGTCAAACATTTGTTCTTTCAAAATGAAATACATATTTTCTTAAATAATGATATAAGAGTTACAAAGTATACACTATTTTCACACATATACACTTTTCTCCCACCCCTACCAACAAAGGTAGTTACATTTTAGTGAGGTTATCTTCACCTCAAGGATAGAACAATATGACAAAATGGGTGACCCTTTTCAAGCTTGATATGATCCTCATAGTTTTCTCCAACCTACACAAAACACAAAACATATTCTCTCCATAGCCAAGGTAGTGCTCACCTCCCAACCTTTGGTTGGAAAACCAACCACCCCCGAGCTAGGAAGCAACCGAGGGAACCGGGTACAAACAAAACCAAACAAAACATTATTTACACACACATGATACACACAAAATTATTTTCACACCCACCCAAGGGATTTTTCACATAACTTTAGGATTCCATCAAGAATCCAAAGTGGGGGATAGAGAGTGGACTACACACTCCGTATGGGGACTCATAGTAACAACAAGAATAATTCATATCATACTCCCATCATTTCACATGCAACCCTTCTATTAACCTCTTCTCTTTCTCCAAAACCCATATCACCAAAACCATTTCTACCATTTCACAATTTCACATGGGTACTCATACCCCTTTTGAGCCTCTCCTCTTAAGGAGGAATTAAACTTCCCCATGGAGGTTCCTACTCCATACCATCCCCAACGAGGGATGCTCTTCCCAACATGGGTGAGCCTATCCCTACACAACCCTTTTTCCCATAACACATAATACATCAAAAACACAAGAAGATATTCTCCAAGGGAAATTTGAAATAAACATACAAAGCAAACACAATAGATAAAGTTTCAAGCACATATTTTCACCTACACATTTAATCTTTCAATTACAAACATGAAGAAGAAGAAACAAAAGTGGTGAATCTACCTTAAAACCAAGCTCAAGGAAGGATGGGTTGAGGATCCACACAACTCCTCTTCTTCCAAGCTTTTTCTTCAAACTCCTCACTCCCCAAAATTCAACCAAAATCAAGAATGCAAAAGAATCCCCTAACCCTTGTTTTGAGTTTGCTTTATAGAACTCAAGTTTTAATTCATTTGAATAGGGAGCTGACATTTTTCAACCTTCCATTCACCCTCCCAGGCACACTCACCCATGTGTTCTCACACATGTGTGAGGACTTGGGAGACTTCCAAGACAACATGGAGAAGTGGGATTGGAAAGGGACTAGTCCCCATCTCACTTCCCAAACCTTATTTTCGCCAAACACCTTTAAGGCATCAAAAAGAGTGCCCTATCTTGAGACTGACTCATGATTTTAAGCTAAAAAGGTACCTAATCCATAGGTACATTAAACCCATAAAAACACTTTAAGAATATCACTTTTCAATCCCCAAAAAGTGCCTAAAAGTTCAAATCCGAGTTTGTCCTCTTGAATAGACAACTCACCTCTTGGATGGAATGATGTGGCAATAAAAACCAAATTAAAAGCATTAACAAATAACATCAATAATTACATGATGGAACTATAGTCCCTTCATATGGACTTTAGCTCGGTTTCACTGGTTAATTTACATAGGGTTCCCAAGAGTCACCTCCAATTTCCATTGGCCATGGAAAGTGTACCTGCACACTCGATGCACACATTAATACATCCAAGTAAATCTTATTCATATAAAAAATCAAACCATTGTATTTACACAAGATTCATAATCCACATAGCATAAGGATCCAATAACATAATTGAAAAATCATTAGCCACCTATCTTATCTCCTTTTCATTAACCATAACTTTCATACTCATCCAATTGGAGCATGATTGGTTCCCACCATTGGTTTCATTCATTCATCATTAAGTTTCTAGATTCAAAATAAACAACTCAATAACTAGCATAAAATTTGATCAATCATCATATGAACTTAAACGTTTAAATATCTCATCATCATTCTTATCAATAGGCATAGATAATAACCAAACTCAAAATACTCCAAGTTCTAGATGTAGCATAGTCATAATCAAATCATCACAAGAACACAAATGTCTAAATCTCCTATCATCAAGGGTATCATCAGGCATAATCAATAATTAACTTAAAATAGTCTACACACTGGATGTAACATAGAGGTGGGTCTCACATCCTCCCCCTCTAGGAATGAACTTCCTCCTGGAAGTTTTCAAAGTGGTGGAAAAGGACTATCACCCTCACCAATTATTTTTGTTTTGATACACTTCATGGACATTCTATAGCTTTGTGCTCCTCTTTACCAGATATGAAACAAGAACCTTTACATTTAACTTGAATTGACTACATCAGATTAACTTAAGATGACTAGAGTTTATCCACATCAAGGGATCCCTTAGAAACTTGTTGTGTTACTACAAGACCCACATATTTCTCATGGGGCCTGTGATCTATTTGGATACTTCTTGTTCAACCTACCTTAAGTGACCCTTGGGTGTGCCTTGTTAACATTTTTCTTTCCAACCTTGTCTTTGTTGTTGTTTTGGAAGCCCTTGTGACCTTGGATGGAGTCTATGGACTCTTGGTGATTCCTATAAAGTGGCCTTCAAGTCCCCTTTGCTACAAACGTTTTAATTTAAAAGATTCTATGCTAAACCATAGGAGTAAGGTCTCTTATCCTTGTGTTTAGATTTCTAATGGCTTGCTCTACCAATACAAAAAAACATTTCGTAGATGATTTCCTTATTGTAATAATTCCTTATATTGTTTCTTGAATTAAGAACCTAGGAGTCCCTATTGTCCTAAATTATGGGGTTCATCCATATTCCTATTAAACCATTTATATCGAAATTCAAACAGTTTTCTTCCATTAGTTACCAATTTCCCTCTATAGCTAATTTTTTGATCACATCCATTCATAATAAGGCTCATACCATATGAATGTACCACCTATTTTACAATCTTAGAAGAGGATTATGTTATAAGGGGGATGGGTGCAAATGTTAACAAACACATTTACTTCATTCATCTGAATTTCACTGAGGCATTGCTTAAAGTATGACCTAAAGAGCCCACTTCAATATTATCCATATAATAATTCCACTAATTTTAATCCCCTTAAGGAGATACTCACATGATATCCACATATCTAACAAATTTTAACCATTTAGTTCTAAAACTTCCTACCTACTCATATAGGACATGAAAACACAATTGGCCACTCCACTCAATGATGGGTACTTTCCAACTTTTATCATACCAATGATTATTCATCAAAATCTATATCTAAGGAAAGTCCAACTTGGTCATCTCTATGTCCAGCTTTGATGGGTCTTTCATCTATTTACCATGGACCATTATAATTTATTTCATTGAAAGAAACAAACCTAATTTACATACACATTATTAGCATGTTACAATCCTTTTATACTCAAAGTTCTCTTAGTAATAATTATAAGAATAAGATGTAATCAAATACCACTCACACATATGCATCACAAGGCGATAGTTATATAAGTAATAGAATTCCATACATAGAAAAATATTATGAAACAAAGTAGCATGTACTCATGGAAAATCATGAAGAATTCATATATTATGGACTAGTTTAGTCTCAAATGCCCAGTTTAGCCACAACTTGTATTAAAGTGACATTATTTTCATTTACGCCTCATTATCTAAGACAATTATGTATTCTTCCTTTGTCTAGGTAGGTGTTGACCTAGGGGTTGTTTTCCCATGAGATGGATTTCTCTTATCATTTTCTTGCTTCAGTCGCTTTATAGCCATAGCTAGGGTTTCCGTATCAGAAATTTCTGGTTCTTCAATTGGTGGCCTCTTCTTAACTCTAATCATGGGTACATCTGCAATCTTTGTCTTCTTGGCTCGTTTCCACATTTGTCTTGTTAACATATCTTCCCACATCTCTAACACCAAGAAATGACATTTCTAAATTAGGTGTAAACTCTTGGCTACAATAGTTAAGACTTCATACTAGACTTATAAATTCACTATTTAAAGGTTTTAAACATCATGCATAATTTACATACTTACAAATAACACATGGTTGAAACACATCCTATATAAGAAATTAGTATCATCAAAAGTATCATGAAAATATTCTTACTCATATGTTGAAATAGTGAGTACACCACCTTCAATACTAGTTTTGAGTAAGTTTATTAGTTAAGAAATATGTATTTTTTTTTTAGGGAGTCATAATAAAATCAGAAACCCCTTTACTTCTTGTCCACCGAGTGGTGGTCATGAACACCATCTTTCATAGTCCACATAAATGAGATAGAACACCTTAACATTATTTCCTAGGGTTCAATTAAGTAGTTAGAAGTATCTCTACAAGGTGAAAATATTGTATCAACTTTATTCATTAATTAAACATAGGCAACTCCTATTTGAGACTAAATTCTAGGGTTACTAGAGAGGATCTAGTCCAAGCCCATTCAAAATGAACTTCCATTATCCATGTGGCCTTCCTTTTGATTATTAAAGATACCCTAGTCTCACGTAATGTTACACGTAGTATCTAAGTTTGTAATATTTATATGATGGAAATCCTTATATGGCATGATGCCCAAATTTCTTTAAATGTATTATATTTTCTTAAATGGGTCTCAAAATCCCTTGTCCATTATGGCCCTAGTGTGACTACTGGCTATGGACCCATTTCTAAATCAACCCACTATTCTTCCTTATTTGATTCAAATATGTACTTTCCCCAAGAGTGTGAAAGACTCATAGTTACTCATATTACTTATGCAAATACCAAACCAACAATGTTGATACAATCCTCAAACAAGGGAATTTCAGCAATAAAATTTCCAATCAAAACCAATCAATGAAATTTTAAGTGTGACAATAAAAATTTCAACGGTGGCCACCATGAAACAATTAAAAATTCAAATCATAATTCAAATTGAAATAGTCCTTGAGGAAAAAGGGAAAATTTTGTAATCCAATAGGTCAAATAACTTAAACCATTTCAACCAGCTGAATAAATAAATTAATAAATAAATAAAATAAAATAATATAAGTAAACAAATAAGTAAATAAAATCAAAATAAAAAAATGATAATAAGAATTTCATCATTTGCATAAGTTTCCACAACATAGTGTCTAGGTGACTTCAATCAAGTCACCTGCAGGAAAGAAGAAGAATTGGGGTATTTTTCTTATTTGACGACTAGATTTCCTTTGCCCTAGTTTGTATGTGAAGCCACAATTAGGTGTGTATCAAGGGGTGTTTTGATGGTCTAAATTGGACCAACTATGAGCTCCCACTGCTTCGTCTTGCAATAATGGTTTCCAAACTTCTGAGGATCCCACCTCCTTAATTGGTTCAATTAAACCTACCCATAATGTTGTTCAATGTTCAAGAGTCGAATTTCTCCTGACAATCTATATGACAATTGCAAGATACAACTCTCATCCATACGATACCAACTTCCTATTGTGACACCCAAACAGAGCCCAGAGTTCCCAGAGTTAGAACCTAGGCTCTGATACCAAAATGTAATGCCCATAATTGTCACTAGGGCAAACACACACTCACAATTTTTTTTTTATATTAACATTTTAGATTAAGGCAACGTTAACACTAGTATCTTCACCAATGTTAATATTGTTAAATATATACAACTATTGTGTGGACTACAATTATAATAGCCAATTCAAACCTCATACCAAATTTTATCATAATTCTTATTATTAATACGATTATTAACCAAAATACATATAATATTAATATTAATAACATTATCATTCTTAATACTACTCTTTGATTACCAACAATATTAATATGATAATTATTTAAAAGTATTCCCAACCATAATTTCACTACCCTTATCATTTTCTCATAACGTCACCACTAAAGATATTCCTTCTCTTAAGACAATTCTCATAAATCTTATCTAACTCACTATAATAACAACATTTATTATTCCGCTTACCTTTTAAATTTTATTAAACTAAAAATAAATCACACTCATTTATATTATATATATAACCTTTGTTTACAAAACCTTAATTATATAATTTGAATATATATATAAATGTTCATTTTATAAATAATATCACAAATTTCAAAACTTACTCTTTTATGTATGTATTAGTAAAATTAGTAATATACTACAAGTCCTCTTACCTTACTTATTATTTACTTTATTTAAATCACTTGCTTTAAAAGCATAAATTATGTTCTTTAAAATTTAAAGCAATGATAACTAACAATACATTTAATGGTTACATATATAAAATATACATTTAAAAGCAACCTTGAAACTTTTATATCCTTATTTCCATAAGGAAGCAAGCATTTGAAAGATACGTAGGAGTATGGAATTTTATAAAAGAAAACCACTCATTAAGTTAAATCGCCCCTATTTCTCTTATTTGTTTTATTTTAACTTTTATTAAAAACGGAGAAGCTTTTTTTTTTTTTTGAACGCTCTAATTTTTTTTGTTTTCTTTTTTGTTTTGTTTTCGTTCATATAAACCCATCTTAGCACAGTTTTATCCAGAAGATGGGTAACTCTCCATGCATATTACCCAAGGGATACTTTGCTACTTGTTGGCTATTGGCGTTCACGAGAATTTTTCCAGTCACATAGAAATCAGACATTGGAAATATACTGCCATTAAAGGCTGCAAATAGAAACATGTCCCAAAGCAGCAGGGCACATACTTGAGCCAAGTACCTCTCCTTTAATTGGGTTGGAGGATTTTCTGGTGCTCCTTAACATGCTGAACGCTCTGTCAAAGGTGGCTGAGGCTGACAACTAGTTGACCACAAATCCAAATTCATTTATATACAATAATAGAATCTGATTTGACTTCTCTTAAATGCAACAGAGTACACTGGGGTTAAATTATGCCTGAGCAGATGTGATTACTCACAACTATGGTCAACGATGAAGGAGATTAATTAAAGCTTTGTGATATGCTCTTGTACGTAGGAGAAGATCTATCCACGCCCTAGAGCTTTCCAACTCACATAGCAGCCATTGTATTTATTTTATCATTTCCAATTGGCTTATGATTTTTACTGCATAAAAGAATCTAACAGAACCAGTCCTATTGGTGTATCATCGACATCAATCTATTGGCTGTGCATACACTGTTGCACACTTCATGACAGTAAAACCAAACATTTTATACGTTATTATAACCTTCAATTATATTATAATGCGTTCTGATTACACGTTTGCAAGCATTGGGATGGTGAGGGAATAAGGCAGCGACTCACCCAGCATACGAGGAAGAGATCACATGGATCATGACTGCAATACACGATATTATTTGTATGCAACGACAATATGTGTTAATTTACAATTTAGCAATTTCCAGTATTTGGGACTGAATTACCTACAAGTTAAGCTATTCTCTCTTCCATAGTTATGTCACAATGCTAGATTTCTATACTCATTTGATTATTATTGTTTTAAAAAAAAAATAGGTGTTGATTTATTGGGACAAGCCTCATTCAAAAATCTTCTCATCTAGCTTTATTAATGAGTAGTTCATTGTGGGACTAGTCCCTTCATACAAAGTTATTCCAAAACAGACTGCACATATGTAAATGTATAGCCATGATTTGTTTAGGTTATCTTTGTTTCTCGCTTTTTTTTTTGGAATATAGGCAATGAATCATGGCATTTTGTAACTGGCTGAAGATTATAATCTGGGAGAATTTAAAATGGATTGGTACAGTAACAGGTCGTTGTCTATTGACATTGTCCAAGCGAAGGGAGAACCCACGTTCTCTCTTTCATTTATGCGCATCTACAGGTTATTCTTGCTTAGTAGAAGAGTCCTACGCGCCATAGTAAGTTTCTTTACATAAGGATGATTTACTCTGATAGTAGCAAATAAACATATTGGTCTATATTTCATATATATATGAATACATGATAAATAAGAAGGCTAGTTAATTTACTAATACTTACTATAAGTTTATTTCAGAAATGGTATTTTTTTTTTTTAACAACAGTATATATATAAGTTTTCCCTTGTTTCTTGACTGGTGTAAATAGTAACTACACTTTATTTTTCTATACTAATCTATTCCTTAATACCAATCATTGCATATCTAATATAAAACAAAATTCCATTCTTATTCCTGTACAAATATTTTGTGAACCCTCCTCACAGGGGTAGTTTACTAAGCAACGCATAGGTGGATATAATGGTTACTTGTTTTGTATATAAAATTACTTTTGCAGCCAAAATAAAATTGAAATAAATGAAGGTACATACTTTTACACTTCATCTAGATACTTCAAACTGAATATGTTTCTTTATTCTACAACAGCAATATCGTAACTTCTATGCTTCTAATCATTCACATTTTACACAACTGAAACTAGAAATTACATCTGTTATTAGCTACTACTTCATTTTCCAATTTTTTTTTTTTATAGCTTTATTTATAGCAGAACACACATTCATATTCTAAAAGATGTAACCTTTTATCAGAATAATTCCCTTTCTTTTCTTGCAAGGTAAATACATATATTCATAGAGCAAGAAGGTGACGTTTACAAAACAACAACATTAAATCTACAAATACACATTTATGTTCCTCAACAGAATGTATCATATTCCTTTAAGCAACTGAATAAAATGTAGGAACTTCATCTTTAGTCAAACATTTGTTCTTTCAAAATGAAATACATATTTTCTTAAATAATGATATAAGAGTTACAAAGTATACACTATTTTCACACATATACACTTTTCTCCCACCCCTACCAACAAAGGTAGTTACATTTTAGTGAGGTTATCTTCACCTCAAGGATAGAACAATATGACAAAATGGGTGACCCTTTTCAAGCTTGATATGATCCTCATAGTTTTCTCCAACCTACACAAAACACAAAACATATTCTCTCCATAGCCAAGGTAGTGCTCACCTCCCAACCTTTGGTTGGAAAACCAACCACCCCCGAGCTAGGAAGCAACCGAGGGAACCGGGTACAAACAAAACCAAACAAAACATTATTTACACACACATGATACACACAAAATTATTTTCACACCCACCCAAGGGATTTTTCACATAACTTTAGGATTCCATCAAGAATCCAAAGTGGGGGATAGATAGTGGACTACACACTCCATATGGGGACTCATAGTAACAACAAGAATAATTCATATCATACTCCCATCATTTCACATGCAACCCTTCTATTAACCTCTTCTCTTTCTCCAAAACCCATATCACCAAAACCATTTCTACCATTTCACAATTTCACATGGGTACTCATACCCCTTTTGAGCCTCTCCTCTTAAGGAGGAATTAAACTTCCCCATGGAGGTTCCTACTCCATACCATCCCCAACAAGGGATGCTCTTCCCAACTTGGGTGAGCCTATCCCTACACAACCCTTTTTCCCATAACACATAATACATCAAAAACACAAGAAGATATGCTCCAAGGGAAATTTGAAATAAACATACAAAGCAAACACAATAGATAAAGTTTCAAGCACATCTTTTCACCTACACATTTAATCTTTCAATTACAAACATGAAGAAGAAGAAACAAAAGTGGTGAATCTACCTTAAAACCAAGCTCAAGGAAGGATGGGTTGAGGATCCACACAACTCCTCTTCTTCCAAGCTTTTTCTTCAAACTCCTCACTCCCCCAAAATTCAACCAAAATCAAGAATGCAAAAGAATCCCTAACCCTTGTTTTGAGTTTGCTTTATAGAAACTCAAGTTTTAATTCATTTGAATAGGGAGCTAACATTTGTCAACCTTCCATTCACCCTCCCAGGCACACTCACCCATGTGTTCTCACACATGTGTGAGGACTTGGGAGACTTCCAAGACAACATGGAGAAGTGGGATTGGAAAGGGACTAGTCCCCATCTCACTTCCCAAACCTTATTTTCGCCAAACACCTTTAAGGCCTCAAAAAGAGTGCCCTATCTTGAGACTGACCCATGATTTTAAGCTAAAAAGGTACCTAATCCATAGGTACATTAAACCCATAAAAACACTTTAAAAATATCACTTTTCAATCCCCAAAAAGTGCCTAAAAGTTCAAATCCGAGTTTGTCCTCTTGAATAGACAACTCACCTCTTGGATGGAATGATGTGGCAATAAAAACCAAATTAAAAGCATTCACAAATAACATCAATAATTACATGATGGAACTATAGTCCCTTCATATGGACTTTAGCTCGGTTTCACTGGTTAATTTACATAGGGTTCCCAAGAGTCACCTCCAATTTCCATTGGCCATGGAAAGTGTACCTGCACACTCAATGCACACATTAATACATCCAAGTAAATCATATTCGTATAAAAATCAAACCATTGCATTTACACAAGATTCATAATTCACATAGCATAAAAATCCAAAAACATAATTGAAAAATCATTAGCCACCTATCTTATCCCCTTTTCATTAACCATAACTTTCATACTCATCCAATTGGAGCATGATTGGTTCCCACCATTGGTTTCATTCATTCATCATTAAGTTTCTAGATTCAAAATAAACAACTCAATAACTAGCATAAAATTTGATCAATCATCATATGAAATTAAACATTTAAATATCTCATCATCATTCTTATCAATAGGCATAGATAATAACCAAACTCAAAATACTCCAAGTTCTAGATGTAGCATAGTCATAATCAAATCATCACAAGAACACAAATGTCTAAATCTCCTATCATCAAGGGTATCATCAGGCATAATCAATAATTAACTTAAAATAGTCTACACTGACAACATAGAGGTGGTCCACATCTCCCTCTTAGGGAATGAACTTCCTCCCCTGAAGCTTCAGTGGTGGAAAAGGACCATCAAATCACCAATTATTTTTAGAGCTATACACTTTATGGACATTCTATAGTTTTGTGTCTTCTTACCGATATGAAACAAGAACCTTTACATTTAACTTTGAATTGACTATTAATTAGATTAACTAAGATGACTAGATATCCAAGACTAAGGACCTTTAGAAACTTGTTTGTTACTACAAGACCCACATATCATATGGGGTCTGTGACCATTTTGGATACTTTGTCTAATCCTACCTTAAGGACCCTTTGGGTGTGCCTTGTTAACATTTTTCTTTCCAACCTTGTCTTTGTTGTTGCTTTGGAAGCCCCTAGGACTTTGACGGAGTCTATGGACCTTTGAGGATTCCTATAAAGTGGCTCCTAAACCTCCTCTTTATTACAAACGCTTTAATTTAAAGATCTTGCTAAACCACATAGGAGAAGGTCTCTCATCCCTGTGGTTAGATTTCTAATGGCTTGCTCTACCAATACAAAAAAACATTTCGTAGATGATTTCCTTATTGTAATAATTCCTTATATTGTTTCTTGAATTAAGAACCTAGGAGTCCCTATTGTCCTAAATTATGGGGTTCATCCATATTCCTATTAAACCATTTATATCGAAATTCAAACAGTTTTCTTCCATTAGTTACCAATTTCCCTCTATAGCTAATTTTTCGATCACATCCATTCATAATAAGGCTCATACCATATGAATGTACCACCTATTTTACAATCTTAGAAGAGGATTATGTTATAAGGGGGATGGGTGCAAATGTTAACAAACACATTTACTTCATTCATCTGAATTTCACTGAGGCATTGCTTAAAGTATGACCTAAAGAGCCCACTTCAATATTATCCATATAATAATTCCACTAATTTTAATCCCCTTAAGGAGATACTCACATGATATCCACATATCTAACAAATTTTAACCATTTAGTTCTAAAAC